>DWJK01000317.1:0-23669 GCA_018248815.1 Croniades pieria auraria
GTATGAATATACTGACATCCATAATAACATTTTAGGTACTTATGAGTGAAAATTGAGTTCCAGTTTCTCAAGGTGGATGTAGTGAAAACTAATGTATCTCTATGTAAAGTGCATGTCTTATTTATTATTCAATAAGAACAATGAATCATAGTGTGCCGCCATGCTGGTGTTCTAAGATATGCATTATTGTTCCATATTGTATTTCCGGATTGATAGGAACATGATTGAACACTTTTCAGGCTTATACATATGGACTTGAACGTGATTCTGTATATTGAATAATTAAGTCAATACTAATAATTATATTTGAAAAGTAGCGGGTAAGTAGGGAAAAAGACAACAATACGAGATCTTTTACCCGAATGCTTTGCCTTTGCCTGGAACTATTTCAAATAACTGCATTACTGTATTTAACAATTGTAAATGGCACAGATTGTTGCATATGACTTTAAAATATTCAGAATATCAGGGTTAGCGTTATTGTTCAATGTTTCAGCTGTATATGTTTATGGTAGTTTCTATCAGCTGTCTGGGAACATTTAATGGGCACTGTGTAATTGAATCCCAATCAGCTATGGCAAATTGGAAGAGATCGAGTTTTGCCAACTTCTAAATTTATTGACTTCACTAAAAGGACTTTAGACTTAACGTTGTGAAGGTAGATAAGAAAGAAACAAAAGAAAGAAAGAAACATTTTATTGACCATATGTACACCTACACATTATACAAGAACTATCAAAACAATGATATGGATTGTAAAAAGCTAATTTTAAGCTATGTTTAATGCACAGTGCAATACTACAGAATCAACTTTACTTTTTATATTTTGAAACGCACCATGTTATAATGTCTAGCTGGTGCATAGCTACTTGGCAAAAATAGATTAAGAGGTTTCAAGGGAATGTAAGGTGTCCCAACTTTCACCTTAGGAGCCCAATCCAATCTCCCTGCCTATGGTGAACCCTGTTATAATACCCAGAGATTATGGGCAAACACCATTAGGTGTTTGCAAGCGGCCCCCACAATAAAGGTAAAAAAATATTCAAATTTTGACCAGTCTGCAACTTCTATGTTTTTCCTCCCAAAGATTTTTTTTTTTGCATTTTGACTAAAACCACTTGCACAAACATAATAATATTGTTATCGATTATATCAGAAAGCCCTCATTGCAAGTTTCCATTTACTATCAATTGTTGATTTGATCGATTATTTCAGTGGCAATCCTGTTTCCTAATGTGTAATGTGAGCCAGTGTGATAAACAGAAATTAAATAAGTTTTTCTTGGAATAATATTTTTGCCGACAATACATTTGTGAAAGAGTTGAAAGAAAAAAAATATTTCTTTTATTTTAAAGGAAAATAATTAATAATTAGGAGCCTCCACTTTTTCGTTTCCCCAGGGCCTCCAGACATCTAAATTCGGCCCTGATGACGGTATTCAATATCAGAACGAAAGCCTCGAATGAAATTCAATACCACAACGATTCAGAAATGCATAGTCAAGAGAGCAACAGTTTATAACTTCAATATGCACGTGAAACCTTTGGTCGAAATTTCTTGTCTAGTTCAATATGAATATAAATATTTGTTAAATTAAAATTGCTAAATACGCATTAAAAATCTGAATACGTTTGGTGTCTTTAACCTTTTCGCGTGTTCTTTGACAGTCGTATCATAAGTCGTATTATTTAACAATGAAAATATTATTTTTTTACGTCATGAAGAAATCATTTCTGTACGTAAAACTGTAAACTTTATGTGAACGCAGCACGCGAGCGCGAACTGTGTCTATTGTAAAGCGTTTCTAACTTTTTTTTGTGACAGTAAAATATTTATTCTGCCTCATATTTTACGTGCATATTTTATTGAGGAAAGATAGTCTTCTTTTGATAAAATTTACTTGGTATAATATATGTATAATATTAATGTATCATATGATACGAGAATACACAGAGATGTTTTTATAAGATTTTAACTTAAATGACAATAATTCGAAGAAGCCGGATTGCTAAAATCGGTAAATTAAGAAAAACTGAGGGGCAAAAAATTGAGGGGACCGACCCGACCCCCAATGAGGACATAAGAGATGGCAGAAGAAGAATTTCTACAATAATACGATATTCGATTATTGATTTTAGATTCAATTGTCAAAAGTAGTAAAGGATCGATGATGATGATGATGATGAATGGTTTGTGACTGAAAAGAAATATTCTTTCTCATCTAATTTTACAACAATATTTACTAAAATGTTTACTGTCTTTATTCTAAAGAAGATATATGAAAGTTGCGCTTTTGCGGAATACACCTAAATTATGTTTTAACCTTTGTCACGCTTTTAGGGATTTACATAATTGAAAGCTGGCCGGAAACATTCTGGAAGAGATTTTCGAAGTTATCTCTCGGAATTCTTTGCTCCGCCCTATTTTCAGGAATTTAAGCCGACTGTCCTGAAAATTTACTGCGTTTAAATATTTAACGAAATATCTCCTTTTGTATTTCTTCTAAATGTTATTAGAAAATTTACCTAGAAGCGATTCTTTTTCTATTCTTTTTATAAGGTTGAACATAATGTGTCGGAGTAATCCATGTAAATTATGTAGGTGCCAAATTTATACGTTGCCTTAGATTTAGTTTCAGATAAGAAACTACTTAAACTGAATTAGTGTAACCTACTATAATTAGGTACTTAACTTCATCTACTAACTCTTAATCCGTGACTGAACTATATAAAGAAGGTAACAAGTTTAATGTAAAACGCAATACATTTGACCTTTATGTAGTACTACAGTGTTCCGCATGCCTTGAAATATTGTGTACTTTTGAGGTCGGTCAGAAACGCACGAACTTAATTAGGCATAATAATTTTCTAGTTATTTTCTCAGCTTGAGAAAGTACAAGTAATAGTTAAAATGTTTTGAGCTTCTAATATATTTATGTATCATACATATATGGGACGCGTGGCCGAAACTAGAGTATCCAAAACAAAAGTTAATTACCGTGCTCGATATATGTATGTAACTATTGATTGCAATGAGATAAAGGAGAAAAACTTTGTAGTCCGTATTAAAAAAAAAAATTGTGAAATAAAAAAAAGAGAAGAGAGATTTGTTTTACGATCCAACTTATTATCCTTGTCTATGTCCAACATTTTTCAAAGTTCAAAGTACTTACATGATAGCGATACATTGGCTTCAATTGCATAATGGATTATATATAGTATCTGCCCTAATTGCATGAAACATCGCCCCCATGATACAGTCCTCAATTCTTAAATTGAACTGTAGACTAACAAGATATGATGACATAGTTAGTCGTAACAACACGCCTTATAAGTCTGCCCTTAAAATATCATTAAGCTTGATTGAATTATGGAATAATTTCTGGTACTTAGTCTGTTTTTGAGATGTTTAATCTTTATAAAGATTTTCAAAACATGTCTTTCCAGGTCGCTTGGTGATCGCTCAGACTATATTTTGCTCATCTGTGCTAGGTGAAGCATATTAACCATTCGGTCACTAACGAAAATGAATAAATAATGCTGGCTAATTCCTCTACATGTTCAGGGATAATGAAAGGTACCTATAAATAAGACTGCAACATAAATATTATAGTCATCACCATCGTGCTGGGCAATTCAAAAAATCTTCATCAATAATAACGAGACACTACCCATCCGTACAATTTGTCGAAGAATAAGGACATTAAAGCTAGCAAATACAAAAAATCAATGAACGTCTCAGCGACAAATATGATATCCTGAACTTGAATATAATTACTATAATTAGTAACGGCTTTAAAGCGACTAAAATGAAGACCATGCAAGGCCCCAATGCAAATGGTAGGAAGTGGGTCAATTCTCTCGAGTGCGACGTTGAGGCAGATGAATGAGATCGGTTACAGTTAAAACCAATCGACGCAATTAAGGCAACGGCTGTGTAGAGCCACATTTCACTTTACTACTCAAATATTCCCATAATGATGTCATGTTTGGCTGCGTTATCCTTGACAGCAATTTAACATGGATTGCTCGTTGCATATGTAACAGTGAGCGCATTCGAAGGTACGATAGCCGTTAAAACTTAGGTTTTAATCAAATATTTTTCTCGATTTAGAAATAACAAATCGCTGTGGAACGATTAGTAAACGGTGTTATTTCTACCTGCCTGTCTCTCTCTTTGTCTCTTGCTTTACTTCACTTTCTCTCTTTCTGTCTCTACAGTCTCGTCACGGAATTTTTACACGCGTACTAATCAAATGAAAATTGCCTCTTTTTGTTTGTATGTGCGTAGTTGGATCCTGTAATTTTAACGAATAGCAGATGAAACAGACCTGATTGGTATTCAAATGTTCGGTCGTTGTCTTGTCAAGAAGTCCGTCTATTTTGTTGTCTATTTCGTTTAAAACTGATAAACACCCGATCAATATCTGGCTGTACTTAAATTTCCATTAAAATCCTATTATTATTAGCAATACTTTTCAATACATAATAAAAAAAAATTATTCAGAGGCCGCTTTTTAAAATAATATATATTTAGGTATCGGTCCGACGATTGATATGGATTATTGTCTAATGACGAAGTAGCCAATGTGTTCCAAAAATTTATGGAGTAAAAAAGCCGACTTCTAATACATTAAATACCGCATCAAGACTGTTTTAATACTTGGCCAATATTTTTATGCATCTTATTGAAGACTCTACAGTTATAAGACAGTTTCTTCAATGCCTAACTTAACCGAGTATGTAACCGTGTTATGTCTATTGTGGGACGTAAAGGTAACTGGTGAAATGTGGGAGTGTATTACACTTCTCTGCCTACAGCTTCGAGGAGCCAGGCGTAATGATACTTTTTTTATGTTACCGTGTATGTTCGGATGGTAACGTTTGTGATTAACTCAGAGATGGGTGCCGCTGACCATTCCGTTCACCAAACCGCTCTCGCACTGTCACGCACTACTTCCACCAGCAGTCACCAGTCTCGCTGTTAGTTAGTGAACGTTTTTTCATTCTAAAATGGTTGGTTTTTGGTGTTCGTTGAAGTGACTGCTTATTATATACTTACCATATTTCATAGTAAATTATGATATATACCACTAAATTGCATCTGCCATTTGTGGCCAATTCAGTTTGATTTATAGGTACGTATCTGAAACCAGCAATTTGTTTATGAGTTATTTTTCGCTTGTTTGTTAAATTTATTCCAATTGTGAACAAGTTTGGTAAGAAGGAGCGTCCATATTTTTTCAAGTCACAAGTATCGTATCTGTATCACCTATGCATCTCTTATTTCTCCTCTTCATTAAAATATATAGTACTTATGAACTCACATATCCAAAAACAAACTTTTCGCTCTTCAACTTATCCATAAATATATTTGTAACTTACTGTGCAAAAGTGAATACGAAATGTATGCAAATAGGTCAAGGGTCCGCGGTTCAGATATGTATATGTATGCTTAGTCGCAACTCTACTTATCGAAATGCGGAACATAAATATGTAAATATTCAAGGGTGTTCGAAGAATCGGAGAACACTTTCATACAAGGAAAATAAATATTATTTTATCGTACTCGTTACAAGAGATATGTAGAGTTCGGATGACGGCGACTATGACCTAATCTATCTATACTTTGTCTGATCAACTAAAGCATTAATTGAAATATTCAATACTTTAATTACTTTTTGTGGTCTTCATTATATTTTCCGTTAAAGCGTGTGCCTTTTTATACTAAAGATCTACATATTATATAAATTTCTTCGAATAGACAGTTATAGACAATTATTATTATATCATCACGCCAAGTCCCTTACGTTATAGGCAGAGACCACCGAATGTTAAATAACCTTACCCTATATAACTACATGCTCCATCGACATTTATCACTCTGTTCTGATAGAGCACTCGGGTATCGGAGACCTAGAGCTCTCCGATACCGGAGGGAGTTAGAACTCCCTCATCAGCCAATACATAATGTTCGTTTTAATCAAGTCGAATGTCTACACACGCATGTACGTTATATGCGCTGCAAAAACAGATACTCGTGGCAGTACTCGGCAGCGAGTTCGCAAGTTGTACGAAGTAATTACAGACGCGCCGCGCGGCACTAATTACACTTGGTGGAACATCTAAAGTTCAGAGCTTTGGGGAATGTTAAGTTTTTAAGTGAGACTCGGAACACTAAGTGCGTCTGGGACGATAACATATAATGCCTGGCTGGTAATCTAAAGTTTTCTTTTTGGTTTTGAAAAAATTTGTCTCTATTAAGTTTACGAGATATGGCAAATTATATTGTTTATATATTTATTTGGTGTTCTCTGCCTACCCCGTAAAAGACTTGCTGTGACAATATAAAGAATAAGGCCTTTAGTTATGTGTATATTTTCTACTTAGAGTAGTTTCTAGTTAGAGTCCGCTAGCTCAGGCATACTGTGAGTTGATAAGTCCAAATAAATTTTTACAAATTCCTGCAATACTTCTGCATGTTTCGCTCTTGAATAAAATACGATGCGTAACTCTACTCTGAAAGCCTATTGCTATTATTGCAGGTAACGCAATTTGATAAAAGGTTTTATTGTGTGACAAATGAAACTATGACTACAAAAATAAAAATACCCAAAATGATGGATAATTACGTATTTTAAGTAAAGCACCGTCTATGAAATACTGATTTATTATGATTTGCCGTCTTTAAAGTTTTTAATATATAACCCGATCTCGGTTATTCGGCATTCGGGAAAAGTTATTCGGTTAAGTGTTCGGAAACTAACGTCATAGTTCTAAAATCTTCCAGACGGAAAATTCTGGAATCCTCCGTCCCGACCACGTTGGACCAGTAGAGCGGATTTAGTTCCAGCTGAGACGACATACCCTTGTCTAAAAGAGGACTGAAATTTATTTACAGTACAACACATATTAAAATCTAAAGTCAAATTCATAGTAGGAATAAAGGGATCTAGCGTAATGTTACAATAAAATCAATAGAATTAGCCTATAAATACCAAAAATGTTACAAACCTTACTACATAAAAAATTCAGATACATCTTAAACGCCTTTATAAGCGCATCACTAGACGTGTTTCGATAAAGAGTGACACTCCCAATCATGAAAATATTAGAATTTACAATATTTCATCTATCAGTATAACGAAACAATAGCTGACAGATTTCAAACAAAAATAATGCAGGGACGCAACAAGCTAACGAAATATTTATTTTATACCCCAATTGTTTTACATTCTAAATATAACTGTTGTTTTTAAAAGTGTTCACGTATAGCAAACTAATAATAAAATTTAAGCGAATTTCATTTTGTCTTGTATGAACAAACCTTAGTATTCAACATTCCACGTAAGTAGTACAGTAGTCGCAAAACGTCTTAGTAGCACTAAGCCAGCAAGTCGTTATGGCTCATGCATTAAGTCGGAAAGCGGATTATAAGACCGCATAACATTACACATGTAACCTGCAGAAGCTAACGACTCACCTCACTGTGATGACGCAAGCGATATGCAACATCGAACGCGAGAGCGTAAGGTATTGGAAGGCGGAGTCAGCGGGAAAAGCGTATTCCACGCAAGTGTGGAATTGATTTCTGCGAGTTATACTTCCGTAAGTTTGCGAGACTCGTACGAAGAATCACCAGCGATGACTCAGTGTGTTGATACTCGCGGTTGTTGCTAGTTGCGCTGTTTATACAGGGTCAAGTCGATGCCCTCGGCTACAAGTTATTAAGCTCGTAGGTAATACTATTGTAATAGTATTTTTTATGTATTTTACTGCTCTAACTGAATTGAATTGATACAAGTACTGTTCCGTTGCAGTGACTATTGGAAACTTTATTACGATGTTGTTGCAGTTAATAGAATTTTCGAAAATGGATATTTTGTAAGGAAATAATTACGGAAATGTTAAAGCTTTGCATAATTATCAAGTATGGCAATAGTGATAACAGCTTAGGTGATATATTTGTGGGTTAGAAAAATCTAATAGTACCCTACCCGAGAATCGAACCCAGAAACTCTCGATCAGCAGTTCCGCTTGCATCCCCTGGACCAACAAGTTTTAAATCAACGATTTCATCGTATTATGTCTGATTTAATAAATAGATGTTATTCTCCGAAATTTAGAAGCCTTCGAAACTAACGTGTGTATATGAACATACTTATAAAGTCAATCACGTCTATGTATAAGGGTAGATATTTTTGGTGCTGGGTACTCTTTGCCTACTCCGCAATGGAGCTAGCGTGATGATATAAAAATATCTATTTTCAAATGCGTTTCTAACTCTCGTTAAATCTGTCGCACCTTTATTCATGGCTGCCGTTCGCGCTAGTCCAGCAGGGTCAACACACGCTCCACTTCGGTCACAATACATTTGCGATCGTTCCTTTGTCCACTGCGCTCACCGCTCGTCGTCCCCAGTCCATTGTGGCTAATAAAGTGATTAATTCGGTGCTGAAATGCGCTCCGCCGATCTATTAGGAATTAAGGTCGACACAACTGCTCCACGATTGCATCACTGCGCACCAATACCACATTGTTATCTGCGATTGTATATTTTATTGATATTGCCCCGGCAATTACAGCGACCATTCGCGCTCACTAACTGATAACATGTACATACATGTACATGTGTTCGTGTACGATCCATCGGTTCATATGTATTTGTGCATTTTAACCTGTGTATCGTGTTTGATTTTCATTCAATGTATGAAACTGTATATTTTCTATATAAAAGGTCTGTTTGTAGAAGAAACACGTCAGGTCCGTAAGGATGGAAATTTTTGGTTCTCCATGCTCTCTGTCTGCCCCGTAAGGTATCTGGTATGATGTTATGTTATTGAGAATAAAAGTGGGCGATTATAAAACTTTAGCGGCTCTATCTTTAACAATTGAGTATCATTAAGTTCAGTTTTAACTAGTAAAGTGCAGATTTAGCGTGTTCACGTGTTTACGTAATGGGATACGACTATTTCCTGTTGCCCCAATGACATATTCATTTATTGTAAAGTTATTAAATTTTAAAGAGACTACAGCTTTTAACGATTTTTAAGATTGGCAAAGTGTATTGTTTCTTCTCTTTAATATATATTTTTTTTATTCCTATACATAAAGTATACTATTAATAGGTATTAGAAACAACGTAAACTAATTCCGGGACATCAACTAATCCTGACTATTTTTGTATATAGCGTTCTGTAGATAGTGACTTTACAAAGGTACATAGCACTTCCCTGATAGAACAAAAAGTCGCCACTCGCCATCGAAACCGCAGAGATATAACACTAATGAATAAGAGGTCTCTCTAAGGAGCAAACGGCTTTTTGTGGCCTTTGATTGTAAAACTCGAAAGAAGTAGTCTGTGACAGAGGAGCCTATTATTTATCAGCTGGACTCATTAATCATCAGCTCTTAATGATAGTAGCTAGATTACTTCGCAGAGCCTCATTAACTCTTAATTATGCTTTTTTATGTGATGATAGTATGTTACAATGAATGACTTCTGTCACCATGTCCGTTTATTGTATACTAGCTGTGCCCGCGACTTCGTACGCGAAGATTTCGTAAGTGTTGAAAAATAAATTAAAATAACTTCTTCATTTGTTAACCGATTTAAATGAAAAAAACACGAAATGTTAAGTGAAGCCCATCGCAATATAATCCTGAAAACTGCATTCAACTCGGATAAGCCGTTTCTGAGATTAGCGTGTAAAAACATACAGACATACAGACGAACAGACGAAATGAAAAAACATTGTTTTGGGTTCTCTTGCGTATATAAAGGCACCCCATTATGAATTTTTTAATATTATTGCCTTGTACAGACAGCGATCCGTTACAGTTTTATTATATGTATATAGAAGTGTCTTTATAAAATGTAAATCACCGTTGTAAAGCTCTTTATGACATTTGTTTTATTTGTTAATAACATACACTTCGTGCATCATGTAAATCTTTTGAATAAGGAAGGTTTTCTGATATGGGCTAATAATTTTGATGAATTAAGGTTATGTTTACTCAATGAGTTTCTCAAGGTAAGTAATAAGGATAATCTACGGTATAAATTAATGTTATAAATATCCAGCTACATACATATTGAAATGAAAATGAAATTTTCATTAATATATTATCCTATCCTCTTAAATGTGCTAACGTTAATGAATCTTTTCATTTGTCTCCAACGAAATCCGTCGAGAAAGGACGTGGAGTCCCGGCCGGGGGTTTACAAAGACAGCCCTAAATTTAATTATCTAAACCAGTGCACAAACAACTACGTATATTTATTTTACAAACCCCCTTGAAGCTATTCATCAGTCAACGCTCTTTTTAATACATGGCATGTTCCCTTGTAACAATACGTTTGGTTTACATTATATTTTAAGTAACCCCGTTGTTGTTGAAGTATTTGGTCGTACATCATCAAATAAATATATATTCATTAAACAACGGCTAAATGTTATGATAACTGCTATAAGTTGTATTTGGGGAATGTGTTTTCTCACATTAGGTTATCTCAGTGTCGAGTGCAACGAACTGCGACAGGAATAAGGCGCGCTTCGCATGGGACTTTCGTGACGCTTACTGTGGATTAGTTATGTATAATGGTTTGTGGACTATGGCCCTAACCTATTCTCCTTCTGAGAGGAGAGCTGAGTCCAAAGGTGGAATCATAAAGTGGTTGATAATGATAAGATGATGTACGAATTTATTCAAGAACTGTATTTAAAAGATGCAGTTTAATCGTATTTTATTCATACATTATATACGTATGTATATTCCCCATAGCTTTCGCTTCAGGCTGACATTAGTTTCTCGCTGATCTCTTTTTTCCGATTAAATATGTAGGTATTTTATAAGACATGTGTTTTAGACTATCATCATAGCGGTGACGTTGAAACCGAAATTAATAATACATCATTATGACAAAATGACAACTTAACTTTTTTATTTACAAATATTTATGCGTTATATTAAAATTAAATTTATAATAAATTTACACTCGGTGCTCTCCACTTGCCCTGTAAGGGACCTGCTGTGATGATATAGTAACAATAATAACTCTGTTAAGATTCTAATTGACGAAGTCCAATCCCAGTTAAAAAAGTAAAAATGGAGCGCCTGGAATTACGCAAGAGAATAAATAAATAGATTTTGATATACATATATATGTAAGTAACTAAAACTAAAGCAATGAACCCCAATCATGGAAGCTACAAAAATGCCGCTAGCAACGGTCCCCGGCGTCCGCGCTATTCCTGGTTCCTAAGTCATATTGAAGTTATATTACAATTACCTATGTGGCCCAGGCCGACGGCCCACGTGAAGTCTGCCCAATAAAAGTGGTCAAGCGTCGAACAGGTCTTTGGTAACGTTTGTAGATAAAATTTTCGGTCTATAAAGTATAAATGCCGGCCCTTAACAGAATGTTGACAGTGTGCCCACTTGTCCCGCCCACGTGGACCACATTGTCAAGTAGATCTGGCCGCGGCTCGGTCTCCTTTCGTTATTTCAAGTCTTTATGTTAAAATTATTTCTTATCAAACGCAATAATTGCTCATGAATAATTTTAATAACTTTTATTTTGTCTGGACTTTTAAATGACAATTAGATGTATTTTTAAGATAAATAAACGCGTTTGAACGTAAACTTTAAATAACCTAAATTTTAAATTATCTGTTTAATGAATCCAACCATGCAGTAGTCATTAATACTTTTTATATTAATTTTATAGAGTAGATTCATTAATGACAAATTAGTGAATGTAAAGAATGCAGAATTTCATCGTCTTATCTCTCCCCATTCTTATATCTATCTGACTCCATATAAGTTTATAGATATCATTCCTTCGACCGTCCTGTAATGGTTCTTGTAGACATTGTGGAGTTTTGATTTATTTCTTTTCTAGTAAAACAGGAGTTTAAGTATCGTGAATGTTTGTTTAATAACTCAAATTAACCCTTAGAACTGGCGCAAAAAACAATGGCGTGTTTTTGCCTCTGTGGCGTGCACTTGATAAGTTATTCGGTCGGAACGGCTCGAGTGCCTACATTCGTGGTGTATTATTTTTAATTATATAAAAACATATTTTAAAAGTAGTTTGTTGGCTGCTATTATTTAGGCCTTTGTATTTTAAAACCTTCGCTGAGTATACTGTAGTGTGTGTAAGTACACGCACTCACACACACACGCTCGCGCTCACGTTTACATTCACACTTACACTCACACACACACGACATGCGCAGTCGCAAGAATAATTATTACATCACTTAATCCCTACACGACACATGTCAGAGATTGAAAAAAAACAACTGCTGTTGTATTTTAAACTTTAACTTTGTAAGACACGTCAACCAGACTGTTTTTTCATACGTAGTAACTTTCAGTCCCAATTTAATTATCGTACTGACATTTAATCTCGCTAACATATTACTCTCTAGAACTTTTGGTTGACACAGTCGTTTATTTATTGTAAATGTCAAAACAAAACAAGACTTTTGATACATTAGGAATAGAGTTAGTTTATAATTCGTAATGTTTTGTCAGCAAATTTTTAATATTTTTATGAACCGCACTTGCTCATGTCTCTATTTTTCTTACTCTTTGTAATAATATTAATTACTTAAAGAAGTATATAGTACTAATAAACTTTATTTTTATGGTCATTTCTTGTTAATACACTGTTTTAAAATCAATTTGTCCATAATGCTTGTTAAATGTTCTGGAGTATAATGGTGTTGTTCTCGCTTTAGAGGCCGTTGCTAAATCACCCAGTACTTTTAAACTGTTTTATATTACGGCCTATACAAATGTATGCATTTAAATTATATGGGTAACTTGGCATTTAGTATAGTACGTCTCTTTACGCACAAACGTACATAATACTCGTAGATATGTTAGTAACATCCTGTCAAAGACGATGGTACTGCCATGTAGGCGACACTGCTGCCATCTGTTCAATTATAATGGCGCCCCTGCCCAAAAAGCTCAGCCGAATGAGTATGTTATTTTAATATAAACCAAGTGCTACATGACGCTGGGGCTGTTGAATGATGAGCAGAACTACACACGATCGTCGTTTCTAGATAAGTTAAAAATATGTAAGTAAAAGTATTGCCAGTAGTATGTATTAACGGTAGACGGTGCTCCGATGAATACCAAGTAACTGTACCGGGTCTTGTATCAAAATTCAGTAGTAAAACCCACATAAAATATTTGTTATAAATTCTGTTAGCGGCCCGTGAATCGGGGTCAGGGTAATAAACTAAACAGCCATAAATTGAAATAAGATACTCTCATTTTTCTCTACAAAAATTCGAAGCAACTAAATTGATTTTTTTTTTTTCAGTTTTTTTTCTACGTTACCCAAGTATGAAACGCACATACAAACGCTTATCGCAGGGGACGTTAATTGATTAATACAGATTATAGACGATTCCGTCCCCACACATCTGGAATTCAAAACTACCAATTACAAATCTGTTGGAGATTCATTGTTAATGTTTAATTGATAATATAGGCATTTATAAAACCATTAATCAATTTAATTCAATAAATACTTGGCTATCGTGAAAGCTTTCAAAACATATATTGTATATGTATATAGATAATAAAGGTGTACACACAATACCGCTATATAAATCAGCAAGCCAGATAATATTAATCTATAAATATGATAAACACTCGTGCAATGGGACTATCGTGTGTGCAGAACCAACAGTATATCAAATCACTGCATAGCCCGCGGTAAATCAATTTATGTGCTCGTTTAAATAACTATGATTAATCGCTGTATAGAATTGTGGTGATTAATGTTATTGATTTAAACATTTGTGTATATATATATACATATATATCTATATATACTGATTATATATGATAGATTTGATCAAGTTGTTGCCCGACCGAGCTTCACTTGGCGTTACTAGAGTTTCCCCTGGGAAACGTGATATCTTCCCGCGGGAATAACTTGCTTATGTTAACTTCCGTAATAACTAGATATTATATGACATGTATTGTTCTGACTATGCAAAATCATTGGGGACGTTTCTGAGGTAACAATACCATATAATTGCTATTAACTGATGTCCAGTCGTGCCATCTGTTGTTGAAACATAAAATCACACCTGTAATCCACGAAGGGGTAGGCAGAGGAGTGTGCTACACTCCCGCATTTCAACTTTACAACTAAAAAGTAAACATCTTGTTCTTCGAAACATCAGTAAATTAGCTTTCGACGAAATCGTTTTAAACCGTTTCTGAGTAAGCCAATAACAGATATTCATAATATATGGTATTCCTTAGTTAAGTTAGTTCTAAGAGAAAGTAAAACATCTGCTATCGCTGCAGCATAGGATTTTCTTACTTTTTCAAGAATTTGTTAAGACGATAAAGATTGTTTAAATGATAGAAATGTCATCCTCATGTACCTAATATATTTACCACAATGACCATACATAATATTAACTTCAAAATCATGACTGTCTGCTGTGAACATTTAACATTTTGTAGGCTGCATGTTCGTTCGTGTACTTGTATGATATATTCAGTGTTGCCATACTTCCTGGACATACGAGGCGGTTGCCGTATTTGAATATCACTTCCTTTATTCGTGCTGGTCCGGTTTTTGCAAAATACTCCTGGACCGTGCGTTGCCTGCAACTTGTATGATAAATATCTCCTTACGAAAGCTGAATCTCATTTTACATATCGCTGAGCGAAGACTTATAAATACCCCTGTTCAATTGTTTTTGATTTCTGTAATTCAAATGAGTTATTTAGATTTTTAGACAATTGACTTGCACATTGATGGACAGTTGATTAAATTATATAGAGTATTTATTCATGATCAAATATACTTTCCGTCGCGACCTCCCTGCAAGCGGCGGGAGTTCATGAGGAAGGATCTCGTACAGGTCCGAAACTAGGCGGGCCATCCCGAAAAACGTACGTGAGTTAAACCGGTACATTTATAATCATGTGTATAAATACTCACGAAACATTTAATAGTATTATTATTGTTATATCACCACACTAGCCCCCTTACGGGATTGGCTAAGATTACCGGATACCATATTATTTAGAGGTTATTATTTTTGCACTTTGATACGAGGGGATAGGAACCGGAAGGAGTGGCGCCGATTAGGGGAGGTCTGTGTCCAGCAATGGACGTCCAAGGGCTGACTGGTGGATGGATGTATGATCTATAATAAGCAACTTTCTATCTGCTATGAATGTGGAAAAAGTAGGACAGGTACATAGACAAATAAGGGAAGGAGAGAGATACTTGACTCTCTTTATTTTATCACGTGACGTAACGATATGACATAATATGAACCACCTTTTTTTCTTTGTCTTGTTTTCATGTTCAACGTAACAGTAATCTGCAACCGTCTTATCAAATGATTTTATTTCCCCACAATCATTGTTTAAACACTCTCAAAGAGTAAGCAACGTTTTACACGCATCGCATTTTAATGCATTTTAATCTTTTAATGCCAGATAGGTACTAAAATATTTGCTGATGTAATGTTGTGTCATAGTTACATCATATATAAAAGGGATCCGAGTTTATTATAAGTCAAAAACGTAACATCACGCCTGTAATCCTCGAAGGGGTAGCCAGAGAAGTGTAGTACACTCCCACGTTTCACCAGTTACGTTTAAGGCCCATGGCATAGGTAGTGAGCCTATTGCCATACACCGGGCACTGATCCAGACTCCGAGTCACTACTAGAAATTCTAAATTAGAAAATTTCCGTGGTACACAACCCGGGATTTGAACCCAGGACCTCCCGTTCGGCAGTCGCGCTTGCAACCGCTCGACCAACGAGGCAGTCAATCGTTTACAAAATCATTATTAAATTATCATTTGCAATAAATTTGTAATATTGTTGAGAAGTATTTCTTTATAAGCAGCTGGGGATACTGTTCGTAAAATTTACTCCATAAGTACAGTTTAACAAATAGTGAGAGATAACTCCGAGAAGTTCATTCCCATTAAAATATAATATAAACATAAATACGGATCAAAATACGTTAAGATATTTTTGTGACGGTTCAATTTCACCAGCAAATAAAAAATCTTAAGATTAACATTTTTCTTTTGGACGTTGTTCTCTGTGCTTTGCGGGGTTGTCTTTAAAACACACAAATATCCATATTCGATAATTCACTTTAGAGCATCCGACGTGGAATGGATATATCGGAAAACATGGATATATCATTTGGAACACAGCCTTAGTTTATTTTATTGACTCCTTCACGGTCGCCAACTCATCTATTTATCGGGCGTACGTACATATTTCCAATAAGCCAGTCTAGTCATTTCATTGATTTCCTCGTACGGCCATATCTAGCCTTTATATGTATTTCATTTATCCACTCAGATCGGAACATTGCTCTACCAAAACTGTTACTCATAGAATTTACGATAAAATATTCCTTAGTAAAAAACCGTAACATCACCTCTGTAATCTCTAAAGGGTTAGGCAGAGGCAGAGTTTTTGTTCCATAACGGAATAGACGGTGAGCCTATGGCTCCAGGAAGAGATCTAGACTCTAGATCTCGAGCTACTTCTAAAAATTTCTTCTAAAAAATCTAAATTCATTCCATGAGGATAGTTTTAAAGAATCCTTAAAAATTAAATAAATCGGCCTCTATTCATAGATTATAATAAAACTATTCGGCAGGTAGGTACAATGTATTCTGTTCTAGTCTTGTTTATATGAACATAATGGCGTAAAAGACCAGATGTGCGAAGAAGCGGCATGTCCGGGTAATGAGATGCGCATAAGCACGCGCGCGGGCGGCTATATTCTTATATCTGACTGTACAAATAGCGGCGACCTTGAGATTCGGCGCGCACGACAAGGTCACCGCGCAAATCGTTATCAGTATAACGTCAGCGCGTGACCTCCGCGAGACCTTCATTGAGGTGCCCGGGCGATAACACGACCAGATACTGATGGCGACCGATAGCGCGAATCGCGCTTCGCCGCCCGCCGCCCGCGCTGCTCGCGAAATTTCCGCCTCGACGTTCTCGCTGTCGCCAACCACGTTTTGATGTTTCCTACTTCAGTCATTTATATCAGTATACAATACAACTGTTTCTGTAAATGAAAACTCAGAGATACAATTATATGTCGAGTTACTTACAATAAATATAGCTATACTTATTATTGTGTTATGTTTTAAAACTGAATTTAATTTTATTCAAAGCAAGTAATTTAAACCAATTAAGAATTACTGTTTTAGAATACCACATGATGTCTTTCCTATGCAATGTAATAGTTTTGGTCAATTGGCGGGCAGCCAAGAAAAAAAATAGTTTCAGTGTAAATTGAAATTGCTTTCTAAGTGCTTATCGGTGCCGCTCGCAAAAATACACAGCCGGCCTTGTGTGTTCATGGCCGTGCAAAAATATCAACTTGACATTCTAAACGTTTCCCTATAGCTGAGCGGCAAACCAGGAAGCCGCTGCACCAACTCGAATCCCGAGGTCACCGTAGGCTTCAAACAAGTCTGTCTAAGTTAAACAATGAATTAATATTTGTCTCACATACACGTACATCTGCGTTTTTGTCATGACGTGTATATCTTTGAGAATACAAACATCGACGATTGCAGTAGTTAGATAGGTATAGGTATACGGGTACGATATATGAATGAACTCGTTTGTAAATTATTAAGATAATTGTGCGGTCGTTTCCTACTCGACATTTAATTATTACTATTCTTTATTCTTCTAAAGATACCTTGTTCTTACTCTTAGGAGGGCCTTGATTGTAATTACTTAGAGGTCATAAGATGGAGAGACTGGCTGTTCAGGAAATACAAGATTTTAGAAGTAAAGTAGACTCACCAGATTAGATGCGTAATTGTAGAATTTTGTGTTTTCTATTTTTTGTCCTTATCTAACGATTCTTCGCCCACATGTCCAGCGTACCCAGCAATAGGGATCATTGGCAAAACCTACTTTGGGGAGGCCTATATCCAGAAGTGGATTGAGACATGCTGATGATGATGATCTACTTTATACAGTCACTGCAGGAACAGGTCGTAAAATGCATTTCTTATTCCGGAACGTCGTATGCAGGCTACGTCGAGCAACGTGTCAGGTACTTGAAGTCGGCGTTTCAAGATTATGTACATGTCGATGTATGAATGAATCCTATTCAACTGTTTAATACTGTGTATTATAATGTTTTGTATATTAATGACGATGATTTTCGTATATTAATGACTTTGGTGGAAAAAATAACGCTTAAACCTTAACACTGACTGTCTTTTATTGGACTTCCATTATTATTCGATAATATTATCAGTAGTTATCATGTTTTTAATTATTTTCTATACAGATTTTTCTCGCTACTGCTTTATTATAGGATTTATGGGAACAAATTTTATTAAATAATTTTGGAATTATTTTAATCCATGTCAATTTTTTTTTTTGCGAATCTGTGATCGAATTGCGAATTGAATCCGTATCATTGACAAACAAACGTTAATCATTTAAATGAATGGGTGTTATTTATGCAATAAATAAATACTGCGTGTTCCTTTATGTCAATTTCAGTTCAGTTTATAAAACGTGTAATCTTATGAATCAGAATTATTAAGCGGATCTGCTATAATTCTTATAACTCCCTGGCGCGGATATGACGTGGGACGGAAATAGAATCTATTTAGGTCGCAATTTAAATTCAAATCGTTGTTTTCCTACTGGTTTATTAAGCGATTTACATTAAATATATTCAGAAATTACACCACAAATCAAATAATTAAATTGCCTCTGTTGGAAAAATCCACAGAACAGACATACATACGTAGAGTAATGTATCTTGTCAAAAATAATAGAGACGCTGAATAATAAAAAAAAATTAAATACTTATATGATAAGTCAACGATATTTTAAGACGAACAAGGTAAACTTCGTCAGTGTAGTTTTTTGGAGAAAAATTATAAAATACATACATGTCACAACCACCACTAACCGGTTTTTCATAGCACTGATAAATTGTAATTTTATACATTATTTATGAATTATTATAACATACAGAGAAAAGGAAAATAATTTTACCAATATGTACAGTTTATTTTTGCAAATGGTGACTCTTCTACCCTTTAAAAACCTAACCGACAAAAGGTTTATTTTTATATACATAGTTACTTATATACACGGTAAAATAGTAGTATATTGCAGGATAAGCATTCAATAAAAATATTGGATACATGATAAGACAACGTGAGGACGCATGTCGGCGTCTAATGTTTATTTTTAGAAATTAAAATTGAAAGAAAAACGCTGTAGCTGAACCATACTTCGAGCAGTATAGCTAGCGACGTCAACATTGCCAAGGAGACTTGACGTCAGCCAGCCGGCCGACCGTAAAAGTTCACCGAATCTAAACGTAAAATGAATAACATTGCGCCTGTATATCCGCAAAGGGGTAGATAGGGGAGTGTAGTGTTTTTCTAGGTTTCTCCCGCTGTGTTATATGCCATACCATGAAATTGGAGATGAGCCTGTTTCAATACACTGAGATATTATAAATAATATTGAAATGAACTTGTTTTCATAGGTGTAGTTAGATTACAGAGAGATTGTAGTTAAGGAGTTTCTTTTAAGTCTAACAGACTACCATAATGTCCACCTGATGGTAAGTGGTCGTGGTCACCCATGAACATATACTATACCCGAAGAGTCGACGCTGTGTGTCCGCTTTTAAGGAGAGCTCTTTTCGCGCCTGTCTTAAAGCGCCTCATATCACAATGTTAAGGAAAAATCACAGGTGTATCGCATCTCCATGTAGGCTGTTAATGAAGAAAATAATGGAGACAAGAACAGAGAAGGAAGGAATAGCGAAAGCCAACAATTTTTACCAGGCTAAATTAGCTCTACAGTACTATAATTACATTGTAACTTACCTAACGCCCTATAAGTAAAAAAATAAGTTGGGACTGTACAAGTAATTTTAAAAATAATTTAATACTTTTTAAGTTAACTTTCATTACTTTGGGTTACTTTCATTACTTAGCTACTCGTTCTTCCTTTCTATTCGCTTAAATTTTGTTGTCTAACACGAAGCCAAATACACTGTTCCTTGCTACACTAATATTTTATACAGTATAACGTAATTTAGAAAAGAACATGCAGGTTTAAAAAAAAATTGTTTTCAGTTTTGCACGCGTTGGTCACAAAATTATGAGAACTCAATAATATGTTCATTTTTGTGGTAACATTTTAATATATAATGAATAAGCATTTACCACGTGTTAATAATAATATATAAAGTAATAATAGTATCAATAACATTCGACCTTTACAGCCATATAATTAAAATTAGTAATGGATAAGTGCGTAATATATACTTCAGAATTTTTGCTTAAGTGTAAATAAACCAAGCGTTATGGTGTTTGCATTAGCGCTCACTAAATGACTGCGCCATATACGTACCTATATAAATGAGCTGAGAGCCGATTCGAATGGGTTTCGCGTGCATATTAGTCAGTAATCGTAATAGAAGTAAAGCGTATATTTGGGCGAGGACGGCACGACCTGGATCCCGATACGGACTCGAGAGAAATCTTAGGCGATGGCGCGGCCTGCTGCGAATCCGGCACCGGTTTAGAGCACCTGAGAGGCAAGAGAGATTCCTTCTGGCATCTTATTAGGTTATTTAGGTAGAAGTATATCAGCTTTATTATTTTACAGAATACAGGATTTTAATAAGTCAATATTAGGTACTTTTATGAAGACATACAATATTTGTTACGAATATTCACGAAAACAAATGGAGATATCCTTATTTCTTGTTTTGTTGTTATTCACGATTAAAACAAACTTCAATCCATTATTTGGAGAAGAACATTATGGGAGTGTAACCCACAGAACATGCTCGTAATAGTGTATGTATGTACCATCTTAAACTGTAATTTATAATGAAAGTAATTAAAGATGAACACAAACAGTCATCATTGGGTAATACAATTGGACAACTGGATGTAATGTCACATTTCGCACACTTCGTTACAGCCAAATAGCGCTATGTGTAAGTTACCAGCGCAAATTATAATTCATGATTATCTGTAATCTGTAGAACGTCACACTGTCACTTTCTCATCTCTTTGAGTCACCGGCGGTGTCGACACTTTCGTTGTTGTCGCTGCAGCTCGTAGCCCACTTTCCTACTTGGTTAACACGTTTACATTAAAACCAAACCGGAGCAATGTGTAAACGTATAGCGCAAGCCATATCGAGGGTACTGGCCTCATTTAGGTCCTACAGGGCAATGGAGTTTATCCCAACTTAAAAACACCCAAATAACCACAGCCGTCATTTTCAATATCTACTTTTCAAAAGCCGTACTCAAAAAAGCTACTAAAAGTAAAAAAATATCTAGGTCATTTTAATAATTACAAAGAAAAACTTAGGCAGTAGATACAAGATTGTTCAAATTGAAAGAAGTATAAAAAGAAAGTACCGAGTAGTTTCTATTTCCAAAAAAATTTAAACACTTTCTCGGTTGTTTATTTTTGAGCGTGCATTAAATGTTTTTCATTTTTATATCACCTCGAGAAGTAACGCGATAAAATAATCCGTGACAGAGCAATACACGGATTGATATCATCTTTGTTGGCCACTAGGACACAGAGCACGTGTGGTCGCGTTACAAGTGATATCACCTCAATTTCTCTGTGACGTCGCAAGGGTGCGGCGGCGAGCGCGCTCGGCAGGGACACCGCGGCGACAATGGGCGGAGAAAACGGATGGAAGCTGTCATCGCACTCCCAACTCGCTTGACTTATGTCTTGCAAAATCTACATACAATCATCGTCAATGTGGGTCATGGCAGTGGCATGGCACGCGCCGCTGCCCGCTTCATGGTGGGGTTTCCGCTACTATGGCAAATACTATCTAGGATCACACCCTTCAGTATACTAAATATTATAGTATGGATGTGTTTTCATTGTCTGTTGTCAGCAGGTGTGACGTGCCACCGAATGGCTACGCTGGCGACACATTGACATCCACAGATTATTTGTGTTCTCGTTCTACTCATTCAGGTATTTTTTTCTTGGCCAACGACCTCCATTCCACGCTTACATTGGTCTGATCTTGACATATATTTTACATACATAGTTTAGTTACATGAACAACAGGCTTTTTTTTACAAATATTCTAAATTTTTCATTTACGGTTAGTTTTTGTGTAACGACCTTTTAATCTCATGTACAAAAATATATTTTATGAAATTAATGAGATATATATTCATTGGTTAGCTTTCTCTCCAGACGTACACCAATGTTTTAACAACATAATTATTAAATTAGGGGTATATTTTTGAGCTGAAAAGCAACAGAGATTAACGATCTCAACGACCAGTGTTTCGGTGCTCTGAGAGTCAACACAATGTCTTAGTAGAAAATTTATGTCTGGTCTTTTTTTAGAAGACTATATTGTGCTGTTGGCATTTATTGAAGATTTATTTATACGAATTGCTTAACAAAAGCGAAATTTAAAAGTACAAATTTATGGCGTATCGAAAAGATTTGCTGTTTAATTAATAAGTACTGTAGGTATCGTCAGCTAGGCAAATTAAGTTTAGTTAATAGTTTTTGTTAGCAAGGTGAGAAGGACGACGTCACAGTTTACGGCAAATGGTGATGATTACGAGCTACGCCACAAAGACTTATCGCGGAGCCGACACGTGTCGTGCTGCGTGCGCGCGCCACGACGCGGCAACGTGACCACCGCGCTACTGGCGACACCATCCCGCCACTGCCGGGCACCTAACAAATACATATGGCTAACATAACATCACCCCTACATTCCCCCGAAGGGCTATCTACCCCTTTACCTAAAGGAGTGGATCATTCCCACTTCTTATCAGTAATGTTTTACCTCCCATGGATTAGGGGGGAGCCTATTGTCATACATCGGGCACAAATCCAGTTTGAAGTTGAAAATTTGATATATATTTAAAGTTGGAAAAACAATAATCTGTTGCCCGAGCCGGTGATTGAACCCAATATACGACTAATTATAAGTACTCCTTTGAGGAGCACCTGCACCTCACCCGGCGCAGCTACAAGCCTAAATGCATATACCCAACCCAATACTATCTACTGGTACACAATAAATAAAACAGTACGATCCTGAGAGTCAATTGCGAACCGTAAAAATGGAATGACTGCCTGGGAATGGAACAGTGACGTGGTGTGAGGAACTTGGACATTTTAGACAAAAAAAAAATTAAATCTATCACGATACGTCTCAGACCGTACTTTTACATGAAACTGATTGTTCTTTAATATAAATCGAAAGCCGATTTAAAGGAGGAGTGACATTGTCGCGTAGCATATAAATTGCCATCTTATCACGAACACTTTCATATATTTGTACGCGTCTTACTTCCTTTACTCGATACGAATGGCCTACGAATTATTTGTATAAGAGAATTTCTTTTTTCATGCGTTATTTTTGACAACCCACCTACTCTTTCGTCATCGTCATCGTCATCAGCCTATCTCAGTCCACCGCTGGATATAGGCCTCCCCCTGGAGTAGAGACCGCGGCTCGGCAAACGTAGTGTAGGACGCCCTCTAGCTAGGTGGAGTGACGATATACGCAAAGTGGCTGGCGGTGGTTGGATGCGAAGAGCAGAAGA
>DWJK01000318.1:0-23668 GCA_018248815.1 Croniades pieria auraria
CGATTAAGCCTATTCTAAAATCTTAATCACCATCATCAGCCTACTCCCGTCTACTGCTAGACATAGACCTCTCCAATAGTACGCTACTGAGCTCGATCTTTAGCTTTTAGTATCCAACTGTTGCCAGCCACTTTGCGTAGGTATATCTTCACTCCTCCTAGCCTGAAGGTGTTCGAAGCTACGTTTGCTAAGGCGTGGTCTCCACTCTAATCTAACACGACAATATAATCTACGGTTTTACAGCAAAAACGCTGCTGTTTAGTAGAAATAGTGTCATCAAACGACTCCAAGCAAATGTTCACACATGTTCCTTTGGCGTTAACAGTTGTTGTTTTGTTCCAGGTTGGGTCTAATCTCCCAGTGGAGCGCCCTAGCCGGTCGCTATGGAGGGTTTCCGGCGCCCTGGTACTGGCAGCGGCCGCACGAGAGAACGCCGCCTAGAGGTAAACATTTTTATTATCTAGTTTGCGATGGTCGTTCTTTATTCTGCATCTGTGATGAACATCGGTTCAAATAAAGTAGTAACAGGTACCTCATTTGAGTCAAGTGTGATGTTAAATATTATAATAATTTAGAGCAATTCGAAACTTAGTTATGAGAGATCAAATTAACTATAACTTCCATCTTATTTCGGATTCTTTACAAAACCCAAATAACATATTAACTTCGAACAGCATGGTCATAATGCAAAAAGTACCAAGGTTTTAAAATAGTTCACACATTGTAAAAAAACTGTACATGTTATGCATACATGTGTTATATGTATGCATGACATAGAGAATAAACACGCGCGAGTTCGTGTAATGCATGCTAAACTCCAAGAATATGGGGACAAAGAAACGTTCGGATCTGGCAACACAGCAAAGCCGCGGCCGATGTCACCGCACTGCTAGGGCTGCGGCGCGTCAACTACTCATCGATTCGGCACGCTCGGGTTACCGTGATTTCGAGGGGTGGCGCGGATTTGTTTTGTCGCCGCAAGGGTGTGACGGGTCCAGGAATTTTATCATTAAGGAAGCCTTGACGTGATGGTGGGAAATTTGTTTCCAATTAAGTAGAACAGTGCGTACATTCACGGTCACTACTGGACTTGGTTATGTTTGCGTAGACAAGTCTTATTGCTTTTTAGCCGTTCTGAGGACTTGGTAAGGTGTCGGGCATGACTTATGGAAATACCTTTGAACTATTGATCTTTAATCTGATGACCCCAATATCTTTAGAAAATCTAATATTAAGATAGACTAACACAAACATTATATTGCACACAAGTGGACTTTATTATGCATAATTTAATTTAATTGTCAATATGTGCTCCCAGCACCAGTAATGGAACACCTGTGCAAAGGTAAACATACCTTGATGTTCGATCTTTTTATCGCTCCACTGTTGGACAATGGGTATTCTCTCAGAATAAGATGGGGTAAGACCAGTCGGAAGGCCCAGGACCAGAAGGAGTGGCGCCAATCAGGGGAAGACAATGTCCGGCAGTGGTCATCTAGAGGCTGACGGTGATGATGATGACGATGATGATGAAGGCCAGGCAGCCACGTTTTGCAAGACTGGGTTTACAATTTAGTAACGTGTTTTTAGCAGTCTATTATTTTTTCAACCGGCAATATATTTCTTTTAAACAAAGCTTTTATTTAGAACTGGCCTTTACCAATATTCATAATTTATTACTAATGTAACAATGAGATTGCATTTACGATGACCTAAATTTATATAAATCTGAATACCAATTTAATATTACAATTTACGTTAACATTCGATAAATTTAATTTGAAAAAGATAATCTGCTCCAATTCTCACAGGAAACCTTTTAAGTTTCAATAACAAAATCAGGTCCCCACAGCTGTTATCGCTTGAAATCCCCCACAAGTAACAAGCTGTATCGCGCTAATTTCACAAAAACAGCCGTTAGCCGCTGCCTCTCTGTGAAAAACAAGTTTGTCGTTACATTTATGGTGTAGCAATCGTCATCTACGTCTGCTCCCTCAACCCCACTCATTTCGCTTTAATTTTCCAAAACCCATCTCAGAAAACAAAGGCAGCGCCATTTCACGCGGCCCAAACCGACCGAACAATACTCCTCTGCCATCCGCCTACAATTATCTACGTATAGCAACACTGAAATGTCAAACATATACCCGTCCCGCTCGCTCGCATACGACCCGCATGACGTAGAGATGGGATGCAATAGGTGAATTTGAATTTTTATCGGTCTCTTGTCTTAAAGTTGATGACGTAATTATTAACTTTAATTTGAAATGTGTCATGTAATATTCTAATACTAATGTATTAATTGAGTCCGTTAAATTATTAAGTTTGCTAAATAACTTTCCTATTAAATTTATATAGTTCTTCATGGAAGCTTTATGTCTCACTATAACGAATATATTAAAGAATATCTACGCCAACGCCAACTACTAAATCAAATCTTTAATAACATTATTTCACCGTTTTTATGCTATGTTAAGAAATTTATAGTAGTAATTGATAAAAGTCATTGTCTTTGAACAACAGTTTTGATTAATGTTCAATATAAAGCGGAGAACAAATTATTAATGAATATCTACAGAAAAAAAAACATAAAAAACACAATTAGATCGTGAGCAAATCCCTATTATTTAAGAAGTTTTGAAATTAATGATAATAGTTAATCACGTAATGTTTAATTTCAATGTGCATCTATGTATAATATATCGGCTCTTCCCGCCCAGTCCCATCCCTAGCTAACACCGCTCGCGCCAAAAGCCATGTAGCTACGCTGATGTCGTGCGGTCGTTTTAATTTCCGAATGCGGTTGGTCCGTATTGCAGTTGTTTTAGCAGATTCGTTCTCTTTATTTTGTATCGATGTCCCTTATTCGTGCAAGTGATGCGGCAAGTTGAGGCTGATTGCGAATCTAAATCTAGGACTACAGATTAAAAAGCTTTGAAAAAAAAACGTCAAATGGGTCGAACAACAGCCGCGCTGTTTTATTGTTTAGTCTTTTTTGCGTTTAGTTTTTTTTTGTTGTTTTACTAGTAAGCCTCTTTTATGTTGATTTAAATGTTAGGAAAATTTATTTTCAATGGAAAATATACAGTGAGAGTTGTTTACTTTATTTTTTACTATTTAAATAGTGGTTTTTATGGTTTACACGACCAGAATAATGATCTATTTACTGAAGCTAGCACAAAACGGAACTTCTTGCCGATAAGTTTTATAAAAAAGACTGCATGTCCTCTACTTAATATTGCCAATACCCGTTTTTATATCACCTCAAACGTCCACTTATAAACTTCTCAAACCCGTTCAATAACAAATTTACATATAAACTACTTAACTGGTAAGCGTTTGTGTAAACAGCAAGCCATCGGTAACAAAGGATTACTTCACATGGCTTCTAAAATCAATGCGAATCACAGTTAACATGGTCCAGTAAACACGACCTCTTTTACATACAACTATTAATAACCGCGAGAGATCTTCGTAAATTGGTCCTGTACCTTTGTGTTAACTTAAAATTGGAACTGCAAGCTAATTTTACCCTTAAAATGTTGACAGTAGAGTTTGGAATTAGTTAAATTAGCTGTAACGTGAGTACTCCTATTTCGATTGTAGTGATTCATTCAACATCGTTGATGGCATTCGAGTTCGCGCCATTTCCGTGTTCGAAATTTGATTTTGACGTTCTGTTTTTTAATGTAACCTTTTGTCGTTCCGTTGTTAGATAGGATCGCTATTTAAAGAGACAACGATTAAGATAATACTATGCTACCTTGGCCAAGTGCAATTTCAGATATCTTAGAACATTATGAAGTGACGTAGGGCGTGTAGATTTTCTCATGATGTCTCATGTCCGGTATAAAACCAATAATTTATAGCTATATCAGTAAATATATACAGCATGTTTGTATGCATAGAATGAAACCTGACCTAGAATTGATCTGGAATAGATGCCATAGTTTAATGTACGTATTACATCAAAAGCCGTCGAATTGCTTAATCGTAGACGCGGGATTAGAACCCAATGGAATTAATTCGCCTATTAATTGGATATCGAATGAAAACATAGCGTTTTGGATCCAATATTAAAGCAACGAAACCTGTGCAATGCAATCCTTACACATGAATACATACTTCAGGAATAGTAAAACTTATGAAACAAAAAACAAACTTTAAATGTGCCGTGCCAAATAAAACTTAAGAAGTCTTGGCGAGTGTGGTAGACTATAGACTCAATACAAATAAACCGTAAATATACCATACGAAATTAATAAAGATCTGGCAGACTATGGCCTTTTCATTTTGAGAGGGGATCCATGTCCAACAGTGTAACGACAAAAGTGTTGATGACGAAATCTTAAAGCAGAATTTCTCTTAGGTATGAATTAAAATGGTAATTTATATGAATTGAAAGCTTAGGTCGATTTTAGTTCCATTTCATTGTCCATCTAATTGATTTTAAAAGCTGCACCGTCGAAAGTAGGTACATTGTAATATTTTCTGAAGATATTGATGACTGCCTACTGATACTTTGTATGGTGAACTGTTTTGTTAACATACGATTACTATATATATCCAATTCACTCATGTCACTGTGGACCTTGAAGTAAATTGAAAGTCATGAAATTTACTAAAAATACGGGTAGAGACACACCAGTCATTAGTTTAAAGTAGAGTTTCAGCATTATTTTAAATTTATTACAGTTTCCTTAAGTTTTTTACTCTCCCGACGAGTAAGCTGAATCCTGCTTGGTTTCATTCAAAACAACTGATCGTCCTCTTCAGAGAAATTTTTGATAACATTTATAATATTGTTACAGAAGATTCCATCACCAACGAAGAGGGCTCGGCCGGCGGGTCTCCAAGACCACGCAGTCCTCCACGCGCTCCGACACCCCCATCTCCTTCTCGATCTTCGCCTCGCTCTCCCCGGCTCCATCCAGCGCTGTACCCCCAACAGCAGGATCCCCAAGATTCAGACCCCGATGTGGACGAAAGCGATGACTTTGATAAAGATGAGAAAAGAGACCCCAACGCGAACCTCGGAAAAAGAAAGAAAAAAACTCGAACGGTATTCTCTCGGTCACAGGTATTTCAACTCGAATCAACATTTGATATGAAGAGATACCTCAGTAGTTCGGAGCGCGCGGGCTTGGCTGCCAGTTTGCATCTCACAGAGACGCAGGTGAAAATCTGGTTCCAAAACCGCCGCAACAAATGGAAGAGACAGCTGGCGGCGGAGTTAGAAGCGGCCAACATGGCCCACGCTGCCCAGCGCCTGGTCCGCGTACCGATTCTGTACCATGAGTCCCGACC
Organism: Croniades pieria auraria; assembly: GCA_018248815.1. Taxonomy (NCBI): domain Eukaryota; kingdom Metazoa; phylum Arthropoda; class Insecta; order Lepidoptera; family Hesperiidae; genus Croniades; species Croniades pieria. The sequence continues at coordinate 5,308 of DWJK01000318.1, forward strand.
GACCACGATGCCGCACACGCCGCTGCCGATTCATCCGCAGTTCTCGAACGAGACGGGAGTGTATTTCCCCTCTCAAGCGCCGCAGCAGCTGCAGCCGCTGCCCGCTTCGCCAGTCACCTCCCGGGCACCGCTGTCCAGTTTAGTGTAGTGTCAGCTTGGAGCCGCTTTAAGATCCGACGCGGCTGAACCACCGTATTGAAATTCGGGACGTGTTAAACTTTTTAAAAGTGGCGCGAACTAGTCATGTGAAAGTGTCAAAATGCCAAATTCAATTAATTCTAGTGTACTTTAAAATATAAGCTTTAGAACTCTTATATATTGTCCGATACGATATCGCAATCGGATGCCGGCTTAACCTTAGAACTCATAAAATGTAAGAATAAGATTTCTGATAAAATAGCAGGCGTGATATCTACTTTTGGATTCGATACTAATATACTCGTATAAATTATATCGAGTCCAATGTTAAGTTAGTGTATTACATATACATACTTATGTTACGACTATATGACTAAGCGAACTGCGCCATGTGCGGGGTAGACAGAAAAGCAACTGCATTTTTTAAGGTACAGTTTAACATAAGCTTCTTCAAGAATAGCGTTAAAAAGTTCCTTCAAAGCAGGCAACATATCAGTAACTTCTTCGCTGTTACAGATATCCGTCATCATCATCAACGTGTTCTTGTCCACTGTTGAAAATAGGTCTGCTCATTAGCACGCCTCTGAGCTCTATATTCAGCTCTTCGTCTTCAAACACTTCCAGCCATTGCGTATATTATCACTCCATCTAGCTGGAGGATGTCTCACGCTACATCATACGTAATTATTTAACGTTAGGTCGGCTGTATAATTGTTTGCTATACCTTTTAATACAAAAAGCAAGTGTTCAGTGAATATGTAAACACCGTATAGCCATCGGATACCGTATCGGATAGTGTACAAACGCGAGTAATAATATAAAATTAACTTTTTGTTTTTACTAACCGAATAGTGATGTTGATATTAAAGTGAATGTAACGTACAAAGTCGCTGTCATCCTACCATCGTTTGTATATTATTGTAAATAGAAAAAGTGTTTTAATATTTACTTCTTTGTATTTATTCTGTGCTAAGTATATGATATACATAGTTAATGCTGTAAATAGTTCAGTAGTGATTCACGGAACTGACTTGTACGATGACGCTTCTCGTGAAATGTAAATTTAAACATGGCAACACCTTTCGATAGAACATCAGTCTTTATAAATTATTTTATAGGTACATATATAAATGATTTAACACCAAAAATAATTTAAAGTTATAGTGTAACTGTCATAATGACATTTTCATTATCCGTCAGTCACGTGACACAGACAATATTTTTTTATTTGTTCGTCAAGTCCGTTCAAATTACTTTGTTTCGTTTAAAATAGTGGACAGAAATATACACTTTCTTTGTCTGACCGTGATTCTGATATCTTCCAATTACTCATACCCCAACAAACAAGGCATGAAATTGAAAAAACTAAAATCATAAATTATTGAATTCGCGGTGGCGAGTACTCAGCTTTACTGTCCTTATGATTCATCAGATGATCAGCTATTATGATTGTCCCACCTTACTACCATCTTTACATAATAACTATGGAGGATAGAGGGGAGGAGATTGACCTGGTGAGGCGAGGAGAACTAAGTCATATATGGAACAAGTTCAAACAGTTAAATATCAGTTCACAAGTCCACCGCAAAGGCACTCACGAGTAAAAAGGCTATGGTGTGAATTTAGCAGTTGTAGACAGCGTCAAGTGCGTATTATATAAAAATATCATATTTTCCGTGACCGCAGCAATCAATGAAATCAATGTACAAACATATACTAAGTCTCAACTACATATTTACGTAGTGCAAAATAGTTTAGAAAATCCTAGTATCTTTGTCTATTTATCCCTTTTTTTTTCTATTGTAATTATTTTTGACGCTGTTTTGAAATGTACCCTATTGCGACAGTAGCGCCACCTTTCTAACGCATTCTCATGGACACTTTTTAATACCCAGACATAGTTATTTTTACCTCTGTTCTTCATGGTCATAATGAATATATATTTTTTACTGCACGCACACAACAAAAGAATAACACATTAAATGTTGCAAACGAAAATTCGTAGCGTCCATAATTGCATCGTTTGTTACGAGGGCAGTGTGCACATACATACATATATGTGTACCTATCTAGGATCAGATTGTGACGTCACAAAGGAGTGATTGTAGTGGATTGACGCCCGTATCGCTTGTATGCATAGTAATTGGCAATCCCATTAAATTTAACTGCTATTATTCACATTTAGATTGAGTGTAAGTGACCGACAATCGATTTTGGTTGGGTTACAATAATAGCATTAACACTTGACTTTTGTTCAAGCTTCATCTCACCAACCGTTTTTAGGGTGTGTGTATGATTTGTCTTCAGCATCTGTTTGTTATTCTACCACCAAAAATCTCTATTCTCACAGACCTGACATACTTCTTTTACATTCATAACTTCCTTCTAAGTTCTAATACATGCGCTGGTTTCGGAGACTTCTAACTCTGCCATCAGTCAGTATCTTATTTATTTAAGATTTAATTTGCTTTTGCATATAGGTGCAGTTCTGTCATTGGTTTATCTGATTTTAGAACTCACATATATTTTTTCGGGATAACCCGACTGGTTTCAGACCTATCCGAAGACCTTCATCATGAGTTCCGTCGTCCGCAGCGAGCGATCAGTACATCGTGATAGCCAACTTAAATAAATCATAGAACATTGTTTTATTATCATTTGAAGTTTTACTGTTTCGTATATAGCTCGGTCCGAGCATAGAAAAATAAAAAAGACTATTAAAAGTGACAAGCCATTTCGTATCTTTGTGCTTCCTTCACATTTTTATTATTATGTTTATAGAAATTGTGTGAAAGTGTTGCCATGTCGCATGGATGTCATTCTGTAATGTTGCTAGCCTAAATAATGAAAAATGCTTAATTCTAAATATTAATGTTATTTATTGATAGTAGTTCAAGGATCTTCGTAAAATGCATTGTATTACTATGTCTATGCTAAGATCGGCCGGTGAATAAAAGAATTATGCCATTAAAAGTCTACTTCTCTTGTTGTTATTTTCCTGTTTTTTTAAAGAATCAGATAATATGTGACCGACGTAAATGGAATAAATTACTAAAAGTAAAAATTCATTGCTTGTAAACACAGTTATTTACTAATTAAACTATAATAATTTCTCTTATTAAATTAAACAATTTTTTGTTTTTTTTATCTCTCTCAAATACAGTATGATAGACAAGATCCACTGGAACTCTGTTGATAAGAGAGTACAAGCAAAATCATAAAATAAATCGTTTCAATAGCTATACGTCCTCTAATAAGCTAATAATCGAGTAAAATATTGAGATCCATAGAACACAATTAAAATATCAATTCACACTAAAACATGTATGATAACCATTTCTATTTAAATACACGATATTTAAATCACTGTCAAAATTCTACCTCACCTATGAAAGTTACAAGGTAATTAATTAATTAAAAACTCGTATCAAGATCCATTACAAAAAAATCGGGGAAAACTAAACGAAAGCAGGACAACACTAAACGTTGGCACGCGCGGTTATCTTGTTTCCGGCGCGTCCGGTCAACACCGCGCTCTTCCGGTCCGGAAGCGAGGGTGGGGCACTGCTTTTTATTTTAAACAATCAACAGGTTATTCACATTATTAGACACGGTGATTTAGGGATGCACTTGAACTTTCAGATCAAGAATAGGGTAGTTTTTCTAGTTGCTAAAATAGTGAGCGTACGTACATTTCTTACTTCTTAACATAATTAATTTAAGACCATCTACACTTCCATTGTTGGGTATGAGTCTCTTTTCGAATTAAGAATGATTAAAGTCAAAGTCTACCACGCTGACCAAATACAGGTTAACAGAATTCACATATTCTCGATTACATCAAAATACTATTGAAAGTAGATATTGGTGTTAATTCGTAGTGCATGGATCTGTCATTCTATCTGACACTGAGTGTAAATCTTTGGACGTTATAATAGTTATTGTAATAAAAAAACAGTAACGAGCTGGCAGCAGTCACTACCGCCCACCTTCTCTAAAGCCTGACTGGTCCCATCGGGACTGGACTAGAAGAATAAGGCTCTTAGTGTCAGGTAGTACCAACTGTTAAGATGATAATTAGATATGTGAATTGGAACTGGAGTGCAGGATTGAGACAGTTTTAACATTAGTACAAATGTTAGTAATATTTAGTGTCTGTTATTTTCGAAGCCGGACAAAATCAAATAGCTACTTTTGGTAATTGAGAAGCTGAAACGATCTCTTCTAGTATACATGCAAATCACCCACCCTTCTCAGACAGAAATACAAATCGTATTAACAATTACTACACAGTAAACAGAAATGCAGCCGTGGTATTATAAAGTCAGACTTATGGAATATACAGAACCTCCTCAAATTTCGACAGCGGAAGTACTTATCTATTTTATCACCCAGGCAGCAGAGCTCACTCTTTATATTCCAGTAACAAGGGTTTCAAATGTTGCATGAAGATATTAAGAAGCGAATCATTATAATGTCATCGTAAGCAGAGAGCCAAATATCTCTATCCTCGCAGACCTGAGGTACATTAGTCAGGACACAACTTCTTACCATTTAGTCTACAGTGGTAGCACTCTCATTGTACCAAATATTAAAGCAACTATATTACTGAGTAATTTCCATTAACAATATAATGATAAGTAGTAGAGAGTAGGAAAAGGTAAAAGTGGATTCGAAAACTAACCTGGAGAAGGTCTATACCACAATACTTTATTTTCAGTCTCAGTTCAACAACCACAAGACTGTCAAGATGGTGAAATATCATCAAATGTCCATACAAATTAATTGACTTTTAATTTATCACAGTATAATGAGTTTTGTTAAGACCGATAGGAACTGAAATGAAATTTAATACATTTAAGGCTATAATCATTGAATAGAACTATTCAATATTGTGACCTTTGTACTAGTAATTTAACACATACAATACTCACATAAAGACACCGATGTATGTATGAAAATAAAATCGACAAATGGAATTCAATTATTTCTTAAATACCAATTCATTATGGCTAATAGACAACACATATAAAGTAAATATCGATTATTGAGCGCAAACGACATAATCGCCACTAAAACTACAATTCTGTAAAGATATCTATTTAATTAAGCGATTCGCGATATTAATTCGATTATTACCGGTCGTAAAGTCACGTAAAACAGACCTTTTGCCGCGCAAACGACATGGCGTCACGAACATACGCCATCGCCATAAAGCAATTTGGATTTTATCGCTCAGTAATAGAGATTACATTGGTTTATCACTACAATCCTCTAATTACTGTCGACTGTACGAATTGCACGCTATCTGATCGTGGCGAACAATTTTGACTTTATTACCATACGTTAAGGTTCATTTTATTAAAAGACTTGCAGAACGTTAATTACGTAATCCGTGATGGATCCTTGTTGGGTAAAGTGAATGTAACGCTTAATTCGTTACCTGAAGATTCAAATTTATTTGACACGGAACGCGTCGCTGATAGATTGGATGGACAGCGGTTCGAGTTCGTTTTTCGAATTCTACTTATGAATTCGTTTTTCACACGTCGCACGTTTAGCATAATTCGCGCGTCAACAACGCGACGGTTTGAACGGCGCGAAAACGAAATTAATTTCGTAATATGTATTAGATTATTCCACAATACATTATTGTGTATTTTAAAAAAATAAAATTATTGTGTGCCTCACCACAACTTAAAATTTTGCTATTTTTTATTGCAATTTGAATTTGAATAGAATTCTAAACGAACGTGTATACACAGGGCTTGGGATTGTGCGTGCGTTTGGAAATCTTAATTTAATTAAAAATGGGAACGTTTATCGCGGCATCGCGCAACCAAGTGTTGCCACGCTTTCCCATTTGCCGGATTTAGAGTTTTGAGTTCCGTCATTTTCATTATTCAAATTTAATGGTCAGATGGTTTTATACAGGCAATATGTTTATGTTAGATGACTGATATGTTTTTGTTTGCGACAAGGTGCAGTTATGGTAAAGTATAATTAATTAATTAAAATTATTTTTTATTGCCATGCTTAAAACAGATTTGTTGTATCTGTCCATTTTTATGTATGTATAAAAACTGTTAGTACTTTAATATCGTTTTTGTTCATTTTTCTCTCAAATCTTGATTAGACTGTGCTTCGTTTTGATGCTAAAATATGTAGTAATAATAATAATATGTACGTTTTATTTTTTAGAAGATTCGCTTGGTGAAAGTCTCCAGTATCCAGAAAGTCATCAATTTGTTGAAATAATAAGAAAAAAAATTATTTATTTAAAACTGTCGTTATGTTCTTTTGTACTCTTAAATAATTTAACAACGTAATTCAAACTCAAATTCAAAGTACCAAAACTCAAGATAAGGTAAGGTATATATATGTATATATCTTTCACGTTACGTTTTTGAAATCATTAAGCGATGTATAAAACATAATTGATTGGTATAATTAATTACACTGAGATAATTTACGCGTTGTCGTCCGCTACACAGATAACGACAAAATGGCCAGCTAATGGCGGGCTCGATGTCAACCATGTTTGTTTTTAAAACGTGTCATTATTCAAATTTCGAACGGCAGATGCGTTCATTAATCGATTTTGGACGCCGCTTTTTTATTGTTTTGTTCGGAAAATAATGATATAATTGAAATTGAACTTTATTGTTTAAGAAACAAAGTTATGTTGTATTTTGACGTTTTATAACATTAATTTGTTGAAGATTTGTAAAACAAAAGTAATGTGCCGTTTCATTATTGTGTAATGACCTTTACGTACTAGTAGGAAGAGTCAAAATAGGCTGAAGGTAATGGCAACGTGTATTTGTTTCGTAAAATGTAATTGTCCGGGTTATGTTCAAATGCACGGGCTCTGAGCCGCAACAAAGCAGTTAATGATCTGTCTAATTATAATTACGTGAGTTAACAGCAATTAAATTTGGAAGTTTAATGACTCATAGCGAACACTGATATTGACAAATAGCTGTTGTTTGTTGTGGATTATGTAAACTCTTTAAATTAAATTAAAAAGATCAACTCGAATTTAGAATTAAAGACGCGTTCGAGTCCACGATTTGAATTATATAGTAAATTAAAGGCAAGCTGTTATATGTATTTTGAACAAAAACCTTTTTCTTTTCAATAATTAATGATAGTCTCTTTTCAAATATTCAAATTTGGAATTACGCGTTCAGATTCGCAATTCGGAATAAACAAATGAAATAAAGTCAAGTTTATATTAGTGTAATAAACAATCATTTTTACTAAATGGTAGTCTTTAGGGAATACCGTTGTACCTAGTTGTACTACCTATTTGTGATACCTTTATTGTCGTATATAAGTTTAAAATAAGCTATTTGAAACTGTCCACAGGACATTTTCCATGTTGAAGCTAATGAAACCTGAGAGTACTGCACTTTTTTGTTCACCGCTTTGGGGAAATATAGGCGTGACGTTATGTTGTACTAAATATAAGTTCAATAAGTTCAAATGAAGGGTGTACCGTGGTAAGATAATAGATTGCTTTATTAACGAGCTGTTTCCGTGCCGCCAGTGGATATTTCGCTATTGGTAAAGTGAGTTCATCATCTAAGTATATTAATTTAATAATTCAGAAGTTTTTTATGTTTTATTTGCTTAAACACGCTTATCTAAAACTATTAGCCGGCATGAAAAATTTTTTCAAGAAATTTAGAAAGATTAATGAGGAATGCTATAGGCGACCTACAATGACTGTACAATTGTAAGTCAGCCTTAAAAATTGTATAATTGTCAGATATTATGTATTTGTAAAGTAAGCCTAAAAAGTAATAGAAATGCTTTCTATCCGTGTGTCTAAAACGTACTACGAAAATATTGGCTCTCAGTAGATCTAGAAATAAGTCCGCAACACCATATATTTACGTAACATACGTAACATCACGCCTGTAATCCCCGAAAGGGTAGGCAGAGAAATGCAGTACACTCCTAGACTTCACCGTTACGTTTACGTCTCACAAAGGAATAGCTGGTGAGTCTATTGCCATACACCGGGCACACATCCAGACTCCGAGTCGCTACTAGATATTTCTACGAGAAAACCTAAGACAAATCCAATACCATCCGACAGGGGAATCGAACCCAGGACCTCTCGATCAGCAGTCGCATTCGCAATCCTTCAACTTACGAGATACTTCATGCAATGAGTCCATGCGCAGCTCTAAAAATTCCAATGAAGTTACTACGAGTACTAAATGTTCGTTTAAACGCGCATTTGATTTGTTCTGTTCAAGCACAAATAGTTATGTGAATGTTCTGCAACACATTCGTTACTGATGCCCAACTCTTCTGCCATCTGCTATATTTTTTCCGACGGGCTTCTAAACTACTTGTTTTATTTTGACAATGTTTTCGTCCATGTTGGAGGTGTTTGGGCGTCCGGTGCGCACGTCCTCGTCGAGGTATTACAAATATTCTTAAAAAGACATTAGGTCATTTTAAACATATATTGTCTTGCAATTAATAAGCCTACAAGAATACGACTGTATAACTCCATAGATGACGTCACGAGCTCAGCGCGCTTTGAAAAAAGAACAAGCGCCACCCACCGTCACCGCACGAATACAAACACGCGCGGCCAAAAGACCGTTATTACGGTAGCATCTATCTCGCGGTTAGATCACTAATTCAGCGATGCGGCGATAAACTTCACCAAAAATGTTCGGGGGCGCGCGTGCGAATGCCTTGATAATTTTAATTTCGCCCCAATTTAATGAGCCAGTCGATAAAACAACACGAAGTCGAATTAAAAACATAAGTTATTATAACGCTCGCTAATTTATGGCTGACGTACACGCGAGGACATAGAAATGTATTGTTCCGGAAAGTGCTGTGGAATTTGCTAGAACAGTTTTTTTTATATGATAGGCAAGCGTTTGGCCGCGATTTCGTTTGATGGTAAGCGCAGATGCGCCCGGAGATGGACTACGGTTCTCTACGAAGAGCCTATGAAGAGTCCCGTAATGACGTAGTTCTGTATTATGATGAGTATCGTTTGGTGGGCAAGTAATTTTTATTATTATTGCATTGTCAGCCTAAGAGCCGAACATCTCTATCTTTTCAGACCTGAGATGCTCTTACATTAACCACGATTTTCATATACGCACAACGGTTTGAGAGACTTATGGCTAATAATATTGTTATATGTAACAGTTATATATTATTTATTTTTAGGTTACAGAAATAAATAGAACTTGACACTAGTTGTCTGCAACACGACCATCCATCATCAGCATATCAGAGTTCACTGCTGGACATAGGGCTCTCCCAATTAGCGTCATAGCGCCCTGTCCTCTCCTCAGCTTGTCGCATCTGGTATATGCCTGCAGCCTTTCGCAGATCGTCATCCCATAACGTCAGACACGGCCATCCGGTAATGTATAATTTTGTCAATACTGTTAGTGTTCTTATTGTATTGAACGAACGAATGATTTCAATTTGGCATTGTATAACGGCAAATAACCAATGAATTTTCATTGTGGTTAATTTAAAATTGATTAATATCTGTTACGATCTTACCGTTTTATACATTCGCTGCTCATTATAGGTTTATATAAGTATGTATGTATAATTAGGTAATAAATTAAATTCCTTACAAGGGATGTGAGTGGAGATAAGAGGGCTCGTGTTGGCCCGATACACTTCATACTACAAACTCAAGTGAGCCTTCTTGGCTTACGTTTTGATTAGACTGCCTCGTTGGTCCGGTTGGTATCAAGCGTGATTATCGATCAAGAGGTCCTGGGTTGATTCCCGGGTTGGGGTATTATTGAATTCTTCCGTCTTGAAATTTCTAGTAGTGGCACGGAGTCTGGATCTGCGTCCGGTGAATGACAATAGGTTTACCTCACCACCTATTCTGTGGGACGTAAATGAAACCCGAGAGTGTACTAAACTTCTCTGCCTAACTTTTCGAGGATTACAAGCGTGTTGTTACGTAATGATTATGGCATTTGAAAGATATATAATATGTAAATTGTCCACCCCACTTTGTTAAATGCACGTTAAATAGGGGTGTAACAGGGTGTTGTGTTAAGCGCATCCAACACGAAGTATTAGTCAAATCTAATTAAGTATCACTCTGAATGGTTTATTTTAAGTAATAAAACGTGTAATATCTGTTATGGGCGCGTTGTCTATGGTTTTCTATTGACGTTAAAAATGGCGGGAAATTATGTTACGTAACAACATAAAAGTTAATGGAAATTAGGTATTGGGACTTATGATTGTTATTATATTGAAAATGTAATTATCAATCTAATAGGTAATAAGTAGATTGTTCTTCAATTATTTGTCAATTGCTTAATATCTAGAAAAATAATTCAATTATATAGAGATTTTGATTTTAAAGTTTCACTTAAGTGGTCTGTAGTTCGAATCCTGAAATGTAGCTCTGAGTCTAAAAGATTGTGAAACAGGATATTACCGGCGGAAACATCGTGAGGAAACCTTCACACTACAAAGTTGTATGTATAATATTCTCTGAGGTGTGTACAGTCTGTCAACTCGCACTTGGTCAGCGTGGTAGATGCTTAAATCTTATTTTGAAATGAGACCCAAGTCCAGCAGTGGAGTGATACAAAAGTTAATAATAATGAAAAAATCAATTGTTAACTGCTTTACGACAAATGGAAAAATAATTTCGTTAATTTTAATATATCCTGTATAAGAATAATTTTTATTCATGACCCAATAACTTTTATAGGCGAGCTTAATGTGTATTTTATATTTTTTCACAGATGATACAGTAAAATTGATCCGCGATGCGGACCTCGGGGGCCGCAAATAGCCGCCGAATTGACGATATGTGTCGTGCCATTAGCCGCCATTACTGGCCTGCCGACCGCTGCGGTACAGATTAAATAGAAATGATGTGCAGTGAAATTTAAATAAAATTTATTTTATATCTCCTGCAGAACTCGCTAAAAAAAATTAACCTAAAATTACGATTTTTTTATTTAAATGCAAGGAGGTGTAATTTTATGTATAATCTTTTATTTGAACCCATATTTTCCCGAACGGATAGACAGAGGAGTGTAGTACACTTCCACGATTCACTAGTTATGCTGAACACTAATTTCGCTGGTCATGTCAATATTACATAAATAAATAAATGTAACATAAATGTATTAACGACTATCCACGAGACTTATTGCACATATTCTTTTTATTGATGGTTATATTACCATGACATGAAATATTTATAATCTGTAGAATAAAGTATTGTCAATAATCTTTGTCCGAGCGAATATATGAGAGTAGTTTATAATCTGTGCCTGACCCGGTACTGGTCGCGGGGGAGAGTCGAGTTTCGTGCCATTTGGCCAACCGGCCGTATAATAGCTGCGTGCGATTACCTCTCACTGAGATGTTCGATAAAGTCAAATACTTTATTTATCTAACTGTTCGGTAATAAACATAAATTTTTGTAACGTTGTAATAATTATGGTTTTCGTTGTTGCGTTTGTTATTAGATGTAAATACCTGTGAAGTGAGTATATATAGTTCGTAAGCAAATACTCGATTTTTATCATGTAAAATCGCTTAGTCTACAGAAATAGTTACAAAATTATCTAAATGACCATATTTTATCATTTTAAGCAACCATCTATCACAGACAAAAGCTGAATTAGATAAAAAATAAAACATTTTAACACTGAACAAAAGATCAGTGTGCGACAATCCTTATAATCCCTAATGTACCGCAGGTACTGGCATTGTCTATTTGAATTTGGAATAAGCCAGTTCGAAATTTGAATTGAGATGTTTGTTTACGATTCGATGGTTTAATTCGATTCGCTGCGGAAGCTGTTAGCGTAACAACTAGTTTGAATTTCGAATGCGCTCAGCGAATCCTGATTGGCTGGCGGGGACGGGCTACTGGATTTGATTTTCGAATTTGGTTTTGTTCTATGGCGTTGGTACTATGTACGAAATCATATTGTTTTGCGCCATATTTGAGTAATGCTTGTAAAAGGTAATGAATACTTTTTTGACTAGAATGGAAAAATATTTAAAATTATAGAATTAACGGGACCACGTATTTTTTTTAAAGTGATGAGTAGAATGAAGAATATGACATTATCAACTGTGATTTGAAGTATTTAAAGTATGTGTAAATTGCATTTTTCAGGGACACTATTGCATTTAGTTCACAGCTATGTGTGTACAGATCACAAAGACTCCACAGAGAAGCAAGGATTTCATTTCGGATGTCATGTCCTGATGATGAGGCACCTTCACTCATACTTTTTTTTTTAAATCATCGCATCTTTTGGTCTGTTGTTAGATTTTGGTTACCACATATTCTAAACTGGTATGGTGGAATAAGAAGTGTATGCCGAGCTGTAAGTTAAGTGCTAAAGCCACTTAGCGGTTACGAATAAAAAAACAGATACGTTTAATTACGTAAGAATATTTCTCGAAAGTCTGCCCAACCCTGCTAAACAAAACAAATTTACGCCAGCGGCTAGCAACGGTTTACTCTTCCACTTACTTTGACTTTATGAACATCACTTGTTCTACCAGAACCACCCCCATAACCAGCCCAGTTTGAACTACCCTGCCTTCCAAATTGCCAACGCAAACAGACCCCCTGCACCATACAAAATGTATCGTTACAGAGCTCAATTTATAATGAAAATTACAAAACGAAGTATTTGTCTTTACTTTCAAAAAGAAAAGATGCCTATTATCTGAACAATTTGTATTGTAAAGGATCAGATTAAGTTGGTGGTCGTAATTACCCTTTTAAGGATATCGCAGTACAATATTTTCGGTTAACGGCTCCGTTTTACGACAGCGCCATACTCTTGTCAAATTACTTAACTGAAATCTGTCCAAATAAAATCTACCTTATTTTAACGGTGAGAGAAATCATCGTAAAGAAACCTGTACATTAGAGTTGTCTATAATGATCTCTAACAGGTGTGAAGTCTGACAACCCACACTTGGCCAACGTGGCAGAATGCACTTTTAACCCTTCTTATTGTGAGATTTCATTTCTACTGGTACTAATTTAGGGGTTGGTTCAAAGAAAGATTCTAATTAACCCATGTCACATTCTTGAGTTCAGTTATATTATGTGACACTTTTTAATACGTATAAAGTGTTCAAATAACGTAACAAACAGATATTCGTACGTCTTAATATAGATTTACTCCTCCAATTCTCCAACGTGGTGTATGAAAATTATATCACTTCTGGAAATACTAATCAACTACATAGTTGGCAGTATCTTTAATATTAGTTTTACATATTCATGCTATGTCCCTTACTGGGTAGGCAGGGGCAAACGAGTGCCAAATATCTCTATCTTTACAGACCTGACATGCGTCTTCTATAACAAGTGCTTCTAATTAGATGTAATATTCAATCAAAACCCATTCGAAACATAAAAACACAAGATAAATTCATTGTTTTAAATCACTCATATTACAATCGTATTACAAATAATCCCTCCTATCCAGCAGCGCTCAAAAACCCATCAAAAGGCATAAATAAATCCAATGATAAATTCATAAAAAACCGCACACGATATTGCCCATAAAGGGATTGTCTAAACAACTGGCAAAACAGATCAATTTTATAGACATATCAGATGGGACGTCCCTAGGGATGCTGATGGGTCACCCGGGAGCTCCCGCCAAGGGGGGCAAATCCGAGTGCATCAGTAGTTAATGACTATAAACACTAGTTAAATGATTGAATGCGTTCATTCTCTCGTCCGAGGGGTGCGAATTTCTGTCACATCCCCTTCAGCTTTCTATTACAGACGCTATAAAGCTCATTATCGCTTGCATATCCTCCTGATGTAAGTTAACATGTAAACCGAATTGTGTTGTCGCATCCTACGTTCGCGGTGAACATAACGTTCGTGAGCTCGCTGCGAGAGTGTGGCGCTGGGCTCAACGTATGTTTTAATTAGGTGTAGGTACTAATATTTCGTTCCACGTTCGAATAGTCTTGTGGATATTGTGAAGACGTGTTATTGCGAAATAATAAGGTGAGTGTGGGTGTACCATTATGTCTTCAGTTTAACTAAAAATTTGGTACAATAAAATTTGGTAAAATACGATTTGGTAATATAACATATTGTAATATTACTGTTTAATTGGTTGCTTTTTAAAATTAAATTTTTTGTCTGAATGTTATTGAAGTTCTTTTGTCAAATAGTAATCCCTACTCTGTTATACTACTGAACGTGAACAACGAATGAATGAACGAACAACGAATTTTTTTATTTAATGTATTTTTATTTCTATGTAGATATATCATTACGCAAATCCAGCGTTCTTTTCATGCACGCACGCCAGCTTCGGAATTTTCTGGCTCACTCTTTTATCACTTGACCTATTTGGTCGAGACAGGTCAGTCTTAACATCTCAGTACCTACGTACATATGTTTACAATAACGTTTAAATATATGTTAAATTATAAACATCTTTAAACAAATGTGACGGGCTAGATTGGTGCAGGGCTGTTTAATTCGTTAACCCTGTAACATCGACCCCATAGCTGGCATTAAGTATATAATTGTGCCATCCCTGTCCGTTTGGGGAATTAAACCATCAAACGACCATGTGGTCTTTCGCTTATGGGGTTATTGTAGACCGTAGACCTGTATACATTCAGAAATAGAAAGATATAGAGGCACTCCTATTTGCATATTGTTCTTTTATTATACACGGATCTTCTCTCACAATTAGAAAGATTAGGTTCATAGTCTGACACGCTGGTCAAGTGTGGGTTGGCAGACTTCGCACGCCTCAGAGGTTTTGGAGAAATCTAAGATGCGCCAGCTTCCTCACTGTATTTTCCTTCACCGTTACCTGTGATTTTAATATTATAAAACATATTATGATCAGAAATGATACTATCCGACAGAGAACCAAAGTCACCGACATACCTCAAAGGATTAACTCGCTGAAGTGGAAATGGCCTGGGCATATCTACCGAAGAACCGACAACCGATTGAGTAGGCGAGTTCTGGAGTCTAGACCGTGGCTCAGCAAACATAGTGTAGGACGCCCTCCGGCCCAGTGGGATGGTGATCTGCGAAAGGCTGCAGGCAGATGCTGGATGCGACAAGCCAAGTACAGGGCGCGTTAGCGCTCATTGGGGTAGGCTTATGTCCAGCAGTGGACTGAGATAGGCTGATGATGATGATGATGACGAAAACATATTATTTGTAAAGAGATACGCGTAATAGGATTTATAACCAAGAAACTCGGAATGGCGGGTTGAATTATACATCACTAGGCTGTTATTGCTAAGTACATCATTTTAAATTCTTGTTATTCTTATGTCATCACGCCAAGCTCCTTACGAGGTAGGTACTTACGCTAACATAGCAGAATAAACGGTTTAATTTGCACTTGTAACCTTGATATATCTCAAACAGAATTAATTATTAAACTTAACATGCTTTTCATAATCAAATAAAAGTTGGGGAAACCTACCCCAAACACAACTTTATTATACAAAAAGGCGGTATGGGACAAACAACGGAAAAAAATGGCAGACGCCACTAAAAAAACCCGATGTCTATACTAACAATAGTCGCACTCCAGTTCGCGCCGACAAAGCAACCGATGCTGCCGTAGATAAATAATATTTTCATATCCATCGTACTTGTCTATGGTCCAAGGCAGCGGCTGACGGCGGCTGACAGCGGCTGTCATATTGCATAATTTTTTTTAAGTGAAAACAGTAGCAAATGAATATCTTTTAAGAATATATGTACCTATAGTGGAGTTATGGAAACATGGAAGATGATCACAAATGCATACAACATCCGGTGCTATTTTTTTAATTTAGGTATTTCATAACTGCCTGTAACACTACTTCACTAACAATTTTATGTTATATTTACGTCGATACATTAAAAAAACATTAATAAAATAGCACGTAACAAATACATATTAATTATGTTCAATACTTTGTTTTCTATTAAACTGCAGGCGTGTTGTTACGTTATTATTATTATATCGTCACTCCTGCACTCCGCGGGATAGGCATAGCGCACCAAGTATAAAATATCTCTCTCCTTCTAAACCTGATAGTTCTTCAACATTGATCACTGTCTTCACACACGACGCCGGTGTCGGAGATTCTTAAAGTTAGTTAAGTACATTGTAAATTAATGTAAAAAGTATCGTCCGCTTCCGCTCGTCTCCGACCGAGGGGTGAGAGGGAGCGTTAAGGGTGCTTCATACGAGTTATTAGCTCTTTTGTGGAGTGCGTCTATATTTCACGCTTCGGAGCGCGGGAGTGGCCGGAATTTGTTATTGTGACCGGTTTTAATGGCCGGCCGCGTAGTTGGCTCTGACGGCCGCCTGTATCTGTTATCTGTGGCTCTTCATTGGGGATGATGTATGGATATTTGATTATGTATTGCTTTGTTCTATTATTTGTTCTCTACATAGCGTTTACTATGTGTAAAAATTGCAATTTATGTTTCAGATTTTCTATTACAACGTTAAAGTGGCTGGTCCAGGACGGGTTGCAATAGCAGCATTAGAGTTCGAAATGCTAATGCATAAAGGAAGAAATAGTTTTATTTTAACAGTCGTATTTTAAATGCATTTCCTTTGCGTGGAAATGCAAAAACCAATGTTTTTGATTTATGAGAAAGTTAACAACACGCCTGTATTTTCCCGAAGGGACAGGCAGAGGAGTGTAGTACTCCCACTTGTTACTAATTATGTTATGTATTCCATATAATAGGGGGTGAGCCTATTAAAAAGAAGGTTATCATTAATGATTAGTCGAGCCGATTACATTTATAATAATAATTAGTTGAGAATACGGAATTCTTTCCTACAAAGCAACCCAAGTTTTTTATTAATATTTAAACCATTACCTACAGCAGTTTACACAAAAAAAAGATGCCATTACGCTTGGCATCAAGCATTGTAAACTTTTTAAGACGCGTACGTAAATTTTTCGTTTCAATTCGGAACAGAAGCCAATGATTTCGCATGAGTATACAAAAATAAATAACAACGGAAACCGTCTGTTAAAAGTACGACAAAAAATAAACACCCGATGATCTTAACTAAAATAAACGGATTGAGTTCGGTTAATTTCACCAAATTGGAGTCAATGGCGCGGAAAATCGCAAATTTTGTCTATGGGCCCAAAGATGGCCGCTTGACAGATGCAAAAAGAGCGCCAAACCCTTTGGGAGCTGTCAAATGATAGCAGATGGCGGTAATTTGCAATTTGGACGATTTGTTGACAATTTCATTGTAATTTACTGCGCCGTGATAATTGTTCCGACAGCTGAACAACGACATCAGTATATATAGATCAAGTGACAAATATTAGTAGCACCAATTCTAAGTAACTAGGCTTACTTTATACATTAATTAACAAAGTGTATGCGATTTCTTTTTTACTATTTAAAAAGCACATCTAGGAATTGGAAATAATTACATGTACATATGTATATGGTAATAGGGTTATTCTCTATTTTATGGTGGGACGTAAGTATAAAATAATCGTGAACTTGAATCGTGAGTGTACTGCATTTCTCTGCCTACCCCTTTGGACAAATACAGGCGTGATATTATGTTATATTAATTTATTTAAAAACAAAAATATTTACCACGATAGACACGATGTATAAAGTATGATTAGATTAAGCATTTGTGTATTAGATAACATTTGATATTAGATAAAGTGTTGCCATATGATAGTCCAAAGCAACTAGGCATTGGTGAAGTTTTCATTGATTAATTCATTTATTTATTACCAAAGCAAATATCCGTAATATATAATGTGAAACAGAATTAAATTCAAATCAACAGAAAACTTCAGACCGTTAAAAGTATCGTACCTATACATAATGTACCTATGATAATTTACTAAAAAGATGTAGGTAATACATACTCAGACTAACGAGTTCCTAATTAAAGTGAAGGTCTACTCGAGGTTATTGACAGGTAGACAAAAATTAAGTCTAATGTGGAATATCACGTGTTTTTGAACGTTAGTTGATAACGCTGGTTACCGAACCAATTAGTATCGTTATTAATAATATAATGATATTAATTGGTCCAGTGTGCTCGCAACGCAACCAGCCGCCAGAAATGGAGGGACAACGCGCGACTTGCAGCAGCCCTGGAAGCGAAGGATGGTGCAGCGAGGCAACCATTTTGACCGTCGTATCAACCACGACCAC
>DWJK01000319.1:0-23666 GCA_018248815.1 Croniades pieria auraria
GAAATGTTTCGTCAGTATTTATACACATGATTAAAAAAAGATTGGTAAAAAATAAGGTGAGTTAAGCCGTTACATTTTTAATCATGTAAATATATACTATATTGATTTACACTCCGTTATAGGTTTTGTTTTGTATGCATTTATATTTACAGGACAAAATACCAGTGAGCATGATTCTACGGACCACTTGGGTATAGAGCCTGTAGAGCAGAAAAAATCGATCGGCAAACTTTGGAAACAAGATTTTGATAAAGTAAGTTTAATTCTGATTATTGAAATTGTCTACATACATCAGGTTTAAGTCAAATCAGAGTAATAATTTATAGTACTGATATTTGAACCTGATTGAGTAAACAACAAGGGAGTTAAAATGTTACCCTGTCAAACTTTTATCTAGAAGCTGAAGTAAAATTTTTAAGTTACCTAAATAATGTGAACTTTCCACTTTTCAGTGACTTTGTACTCGTGTGTCAATTACTTTCGTAAACAGTTGTGTAACGCTGTTTCGAAATTAACGTACAAATAAAATTTCAATTTCAGGTAAATCGCAGAATGAAACGCGCGTGTCGCCGCGCGGTGAAGTCTCAGACATTTTACTGGCTCATTATCGTACTTGTGTTCCTTAATACGGTAGTTTTAGCTAGCGAGCATTATCAGTAAGTTTATTATCTTTTTTATATCTTTGTATTTTAAAAAGACATTCAAGTTTTCTTTTTCTTTAACTTGATTTATAAATTTCAACTTATCGCTCATTTACGATTAAACATAAAAAAAAAACGTAACATCACGCCTGTAATCTCCGAAGGGGTAGGCAGAGGAGTGTAGTACACTTCCACGTTTCGCCAGTTACTTTTAAGTCCCATGGAATATGTAGGTGGCGAGCCTATCGCCATACATCGGGTACTGATCGAGACTCCGAGTCACTACCAGAAATTCTAAACTAGAAAATTCCCATATCACCCGACCCGGGATTTGAACCCAGGACCCCCCGTTCGGCAGTCGCGCTTGCAACCACTCGACCAACGTGGCAGTCATTTGCGATTAGAGTGTAATATCTAAAAATACTATCTTTACATAACGTAATTTTATAACAGACGTATAATAATTATGACTTCAAACTTTTTGAACTGTTTTCTGAAAGATAGTACTTGAGATATTACACTCTAGTCGCAAATAAGCGTTGTGTTCTCGCTAAGACAATATTGATTTTCAAATCATTTAAACCAAGATAATATTTCAGTTGTTTTTGAGTTTACTAATACGTATAATCGTTGTTCAAGACCTTTTTTGGTTAAAGTTAAAAATATATTTTTGACATGAAATTTGTTTCAGACAACCACAATGGCTAGATCTGTTCCAGGAATATGGAAACGCATTCTTCGTAGCACTGTTCACGCTAGAGATGTTAGTCAAGATGTACAGCTTGGGTTTGCAGGTTTGTATACATACATATACATATCTACAATATCTTTTATACCATTATACATACTGTGTATAAGTTTATTGTTATGCGTAAGAATGCGGGTTCTTCCTACAGCTCTACGTAATAGTGAGGACGGTATCCTACATGTTTTCTGCCGGAACTGACTTTTTAAATTAATGGTATTAACATACCATACTAAAAATCCATATACATATGTATCTAAATCTGAAATAAAGTTTTTTTTTTATTCTTGAGCAAACAACTTGCTTACTTATTATAATTATAACTTTCACGTGACCAAATTCTCAATAATATTGTCATTTTAGGGCTACTTCGTATCGTTGTTCAATCGCTTTGACTGCTTCGTGGTGGTGGGATCAATTAGCGAAATGGTGCTCACAAAGACGGAAGTGATGCCACCACTGGGCATATCCGTCTTGCGCTGTGTCAGATTGCTTAGGGTTTTCAAAGTCACCAAGTAAGTTTATCAAAAAGTAAAAAATTAATTAGTTTCTATATGTGATACTATGATATAAGCATAGGACATTTTCGGGAAAAGTCAAACTGCCACTTTAAAATTTATCAAAATTATTTATAAGTTTAACTTTCCGGGAAGTTTCTTTCATGAAAATTAGCTTTTAATTTCCTTACTATTTGTATTTAATATAAAACACGGTCACTTTTTAAAAAACTTTGTATATTCCAGATATTGGCGGTCATTATCAAACTTGGTAGCATCCCTCCTGAATTCTATCCAATCGATCGCTTCGCTACTCTTACTGCTGTTTCTCTTCATAATGATCTTTGCGCTGCTCGGCATGCAGGTGTTCGGTGGTAAATTCAACTATGACCCCGTGGAAGAAAAAGATAGACACAACTTTGACTGTTTCTGGCAAGCATTATTAACAGTATTTCAGGTAAGATTTAAAAATCATCGCTACCAAACCATAAAGCTTAAGATGTAATAGCATTGTTCAATCTATTTGCTTTAAAACATCTGTAACTGTACTATATTGAAAATCATCTTTAAAAGTTTCGAGATGTAGAAAAACTGTTAATGAAAGTGTATTTTAATATTAGTATAAATGTATTTTTTGTATAATAAGTACTTTATTGAAATAATACTTTTCGGAAAATATATTCTAATTAGATTTTTAAGATTTTGAATTTAAATCCTTCAATTTGCTTTAACCCTTTTTTAATTACGATCGATTTATTTCCTACATATAGATTTTAACGGGTGAAGATTGGAACGCTGTTATGTACGAGGGCATCAAAGCCTATGGCGGCGTCGGCTCCGTCGGCATCCTCGCTTGCATCTACTTCATCATCCTCTTCATATGCGGCAATTGTATCCTTAATAATATTTCAATCTATATTTAAGTACTTCTTATCCACCCGCTTTGCTGAGCATAGGTAAAAATTTGTTAATTAACTGAATTTACATACGGGGTTCTTTTTTTCTACAAATCCATCCAATTTATTTAGTAGTCTAGCCCTAGTGTAGTAAGACACAAACAGAAAAAGTTACTTGCAGTATTAATATGAATATGAAGTATATTATTACCATATGATAAACTTTCATCAAGTTTGTCTTCTTGCCAGTCTCCACCACAATAGTAAATAAATGAACCGTTATTATAATCCATTTATTAACAACAAAGACTAATGTTATTTTGATTCAATCCAAGAACTACAAAATGTTTGTATGCATTGCTTACCCATCCAAAACGAATTATGCACGTTTAGGAACAATATAAAAAGTATACATCACCATTCGTACTGTTGATACTATAGTTTAACCTATAAATGGAACATCGTTCAAAAAGTAATTAAAAATTGACAAAACAAAATAAATTTATTAACGATAAGAATTAATATTTCACCCTAGATAAAACTTAGCGATTATTGCTTAAGAGGAGCGATTAATTAAGAAACCATTTGAATCACTTATTCTATAAAACTGCTTATAAAAATTGTCACAATACAGAGATTACCTTAACAATACATCGCACAGATATCCTCCTCAATGTCTTCTTGGCCATCGCTGTGGACAACTTGGCTGATGCTGAATCCTTAACTAATATCGAAAAGGAGGAAGGCGTAAGTACTATCTTTACAATAATAATAATGAAATACCCCGATGCCAATTCCGAGAAATATTACTTTTAATAATCACATTTAAAAACTGATACAGCAACGTTTATAATTGGTAATATTATTCATGTAATAAACGATATAATACAGTATAAACTCAATTCACAGCGGTAAATAAGAATAGATAATCTATGTTAGCTAATTATACAACATTGTCTGTTATCTTGTGACAAATAGAAAACAGTAAAATTGATTGAAGATGAAGGATTAATTTATATTCTATTTATATCCACAAAGCAAGCAGTGGAAGAGAAGGAGGGCAGTGTGGTTATCGAAGGTGGTGCTGCAGATACAGACGACGAGTACATTCTGCATGACGATGACGCCTATACCACTGATAAGTATGTCGTATCTGAAGAAACTCACTTAATTGAGCACAGAAAATTAATTATTATAACTGATTTAATAGTTCACTTTAAAGCAGACTGAACAGTCGTATTTGAGATTAGAAGATGAAAATTTATTTGTTGATGCTTCTT
Source organism: Croniades pieria auraria (assembly GCA_018248815.1). Classification (NCBI taxonomy): domain Eukaryota; kingdom Metazoa; phylum Arthropoda; class Insecta; order Lepidoptera; family Hesperiidae; genus Croniades; species Croniades pieria. The sequence continues at coordinate 4,060 of DWJK01000319.1, forward strand.
TAAGATCCTAGGCAAAACCTCGCAACGTTGTCCATTCACACGTAGTTTAATTCCTAACATTACCTATAATATCGATATGTCATGAGCCTAAAACATATATTTTACACTTAAATAATTGTGCACTGAAGTGTGTTGGTCTCACTTCCTAGCTCTGATAGAGAGTACGAAGAAACGGGATCCGAAGGACAAGAACCCGAAGGAGATGTTGAGGAAGGGATGGGTGAAGAGACTGATGAAAGAATAGAAGAAGAACAGGAAAGAGATGATGTTGATATGATGGAGAGCAACCAGCGAAATCACATAGGTAAGTTTCTGAAATAAATTTTAGTTTCATGAAATCGCAAGATTTTATATTGTAACATGTAAGTTACGACATTTAAAAAATATTTGTAATTTACATACACAGTTTAATTTACGTAAATGCTTTTTAAATTATACAAGAGACAATAAGCCCTAATTGATCAGCTTGACGAAACGGAGATATTCAAATTAACGAAATTGTATTAAAATTGACAAGGACGACGATGGCTTATTCAATTAGTATAGATTAGTAAAATTATATTAATTGGATTTGAGTAACTTTGGTAAGTATTTTATTCTATAAAAAACAGTTTAGCTAAAGCTCAAGTATTAAATAATGTTTGGATTAGCAAACTTTATTCCGATTTCTTGCTTCCTTAAAACTCAAAAAATAATGACAGTTTAGTTAATGATATCCAAACAAAAGTTAATTGGTTACTAGTAAAATGTTACTAGCTACATAATAATGAAGGACTGAAGGGATAACCAAATCGCAATAGTGAATACAGAGCTGGAGGAGGAACCGCGTCTGAAACGTAAGCCGACGACCTCTTCAGCACGGCCGCGCAGGCTCTCCGAAGTCGATATCCGCGACTCTAAGAAACCCATCCCCGATGCCACCTCCTTCTTCATATTTAGCAAAACCAACAGGTTAGGGACCCGGCGGCGGTCGCTTGAAATGCTTAGATGTTACTTTCGTATCTTCGCCTTTTGTTATTTTTGTTCGTTTGTCTCTGATGATAGTTACACTTTCCGAAGTAATGTTACATCTACGTTCATATATGTGTTCAGTAATTAACACATTAAAGGTAAAGTGCCATAAAACTATCCTTCTTAAGTTGTAACAATGATTTCATTAATTACCTGATGAAATCTATTTTACTAATGGAATATAATGTTTACATGTAACGAATAGGTTCAAGATCATCAGAGATAAATATTTTTATTTAAGTATTTTGCCTCTCGTCTATCTCAATTCTAATATTTTCAGCTATATATCCTTATGTTATTTTATATAATAATATTTTTTACTCTTACACATATTTTGCTAATTTCACTATATTTACTTTTGCAATCCATGTATTATTCACTAATACTGAACATTTAGAATCAAATAGTAGGTACGTTTCTGTTTCGCTGACCTCAGCATGTTTAGGTACCTGATTTACACTAAGGATATTGGATTTTAGATAAGATAAATTAAGATAGTTCTCGATTATACATTGAGTAAGGACTATCGCACTGTTTTTGCTCACAAAGATGGCGGCCAGGAGGAGGAGGGAACGCTAGTAACGGCTAGGCCCCGGCGGGTCTCAGAACTGAATATGCCCAATCAGACGCCACCAATACCGAACGCTAGTAGTTTCTTCATATTCTCTCCAACAAACAGGTGACTGGTGTTGCCGCAAAATCGGTACCTGTGTCTCATTGTGCGATCAATTGGCTCTGTGTTGTCTCCAGCCTTGCTGACTGATTTATCTTTTCCATATGTTTCTTCAATGTGATTGTTTTCACTGTCAATACAAATTTCATCTTCATTCTCATGTACTTGTTACGCAAATGCACGTGTGTTGTCTCCTAAGCTCTTCAAAGTTACATCGAAATCAAAATTTATTACAATGAGATGACAGAGTACCTTCGCGCTGTTTCCGATGTTAGTGGTCAGGATTGTTTGTAGAGCCAATAGGGTTTAGTCCTTATTTCATGGCATGTTTAATAATGAAAACAAAATATTATTTTCATTTTATCAGATATAGGTGCTGTGTCGTAGTTATAGGATTTTTATACCCTCTTTAATAATGTTTATTTATATATAATTACAAATGTATTTTATACGCATGAATTTGAAGTTTTAAGCATTTAGTTCTTAATAGCATGTTTTTACTGTCTTCGTATGTTACGTATTTATATTGAGTTTTTGCATGCTCCCGTATTTTCTGTATAATCGGTGTTTTTTTTTTTTTAAACAACTAAACAAGTTGTAAGTCACACAGGATAAGTCCAGAATTTTCGGTTATGTGTATATATATTTTATATTTAATTATGTTTTAAACTAAAAGATATTATTGTCACTCAATAAAAGCATGTTACCAACAACGGCGTTTTTACTATATAATTATATATATAAATTTTCAAAAATCTAATATCACCAATATACGTATTTTATCGATTTCCAAACACTACAAATATTGGATACATACTCTACAAACATTACTTTTTGTTTTTGCTTTCTCTGTCTACGAATACCAACAGCTATTTCCATTTTGTCCTAAAAATAATAACCAATATGATATCAGGTTCCGTGTGTTCTGCTACAAGATGTCGGCTTCTTCGACTTTCGGAAATATCATCTTGGCCTGCATTATGCTGTCATCTGCTATGTTGGCAGCTGAGGACCCACTGGATGCCGCGCAGAAGGGTTTTAGAAATTGGGTACGTAATATCTTAGTATACAAATTACGGTAGAATTTAAAGAACAGCGTTAAATGACATTGTAAACGTGTTAACTGATCAATTACATCAGTCTTACTAATTAAAGTTGAATAGATATACACCCTCGAGACAACAAAATAATATATTTTTATACCACCTGTTATTTGCAGCTGTTGAGTCAGTTCGACGTATTCTTCACGGGCATCTTTACGCTGGAGCTGTTCCTGAAGCTGGTGACGTATGGTCTCATCCTCCACCAGGGGGCGTTCTTGCGTTCTGCGTTCAACGTGCTCGACATGCTCGTTGTTTGCGTATCGCTCATTTCGATGAGTTTTAAGTAAGGAGAAATAGTATTCATTAATTTTGACTACGAGCCAAAAAGTTTCACCAACTGTGGAAATAGCCTTGCCACGTAGCAACAATATAACATTGTTGCTGTATTTGACACCTCGTCTGTCAAAATTGTAACAGGTATAAAGCTAGGTTTCAACAAGATTGATGACTGTTAATAATGGTTCAATATGAACAGTAACCATGAGAATCACAGCAGCTTGATGGGCCTTACGAACGAAAGACTGTTTCTATAATTTCTCATCACTTGAGAAATAATAAAAAACGTAACATCGCACCTGTAGTCCCCGAAGAGATAGACAGAGGAGTGTAGCACACTCCCGTTTCATCAGTTACGTTTACGTCCCATGGAATAGGTGGTGAGCCTATTGCCATGCACCGGACACAGTTCCAGACTCCGAGTCACTACTAGAAATTCTAAATTAGAAAAATCCAATAGTAGACGACCTGGTATTTGAAGCCAGGACCTCCCGATCGGCAGTCGCACTTGCAACCACTCGACCATCAAGGCAGTCAAGTCTGATATTTATCACTATATTTAAATTCGTTGATAAGTAATTAAATATAATACTGCATTATTACACTAGACTAATTTGTAGGGTTCTCCTGTAGGTATTCCTAATGATCGTTTATAAATCAACCACAGATGAATACAATTCAATGATTTTTTGGAGATTTCCACTTGCGAAATAATTATAAAATTGTATTTACATTTAATTTCTAGATCTGGAAGTATATCCGTAGTGAAAATATTGCGAGTGTTCAGGGTGCTGAGGCCTCTTAGGGCCATCAACAGGGCTAAAGGCCTTAAGGTCAGTATCAATCTTCAACAAAATCTTCAACATAATCACAACTTTGATTACGTTCTTTAGCGTGTGTATACGTCTGAGGGCCTACATACATATAAACTGTCTCGTACGATATTATTAGATTTTTAAATCTGGAGTTACTCGTAATTTGCCATTGCTATACTTCAGTATATTATCTGTTATTGATTAATATCTCATCAATTTTTTCCCTGATTGTAGCACGTTGTTCAATGTGTGATCGTTGCAATCAAAACGATCGGCAACATATTATTGGTAACATCGTTGCTACAATTCATGTTCGCGGTGATGGGAGTGCAAATGTTCAAGGTAGGGGGCATTTTCTACAGTTGTATCGGGCAACACTATTTTACCCCGATCTCTAAGATCACGTGTGCGAACACCGTCTGGCGTGAAAACACATTTTTCCAATATTTCACTAAGAATTTTCAAAATTATTACAAAATTTCCAATTACACCTTTGGGTATTGTTTTTTGTAAGTTTCTCTTTCTACTTTCTTCTTCTTACCTCACACTGCTCATTTCTCATGATGTTTTTAATGTGTCTTTATACCGTTATCTATATACTTGTTGATTACAATTTTGTGAAAATTGTAACGGAAGCTTATATTGCTTCATATTTTGATGTTATTAAAGCTTCTTCTAACTCTTGTGCTAATTCTATGTGAATAAAGCCTTCTGATACAATATATACGGAAAGCTTTGCTGTAAAATATTTATTTCTCGTCAAATATAGTGATGCTTTCATATTTATTCTTGTGTTTTCAATCATCTTTTATTATATCATCTTCTGGTTCTTTTTGTATTGAAGAAATGTTAGACATATACTGTGAACTGTGGAACCTCTATTCTTAAGTTCCAGCACGTCCGGTGACAGTAGCTATAGTAACCAATAACCTTCTAGTTCTTTCGATTTCTCATATTGTTGTGTTGACAAGTACATCGCGCATGTCTACCATTGGACCCAAAGGTGTATTATTTACACGAACAATCATTTAGACAACTAATAAACCCTATCGTTAGTGTATAACCACTCCCCCTACCTTGGCGTTTTTGAGTCTACCCCGAGAGGTCTAACAACGTAACTGAACACAATGTAGATTCGTTCATGGTGATTTTAATACCTTCATGGTTCCTTCATAATATCCGTTGTAATAAAAATTGTTTGCTTTTCCCTTTATGTCCCGATGCTGCGATTACCGGACACTTGTGGCCTGTCCTTGCCCCTGGTAACGTATGCCCACGACTAACGCGCACGTCTTCTCCTAAACGTAGTATGTCGTGAAATGTGTGATAGTAGCAATTAAGACAATAGGAAATATTATGCTAGTTACGTATTTATTACAATTTATGTTCGCTGTGGTCGGTGTACAGTTATTTAAGGTGAGATATCTAATACTTTTATGTTAGTTTTTTTAATAACCTGAATTCTTATAGATTGGTACGGTACAATTGCTTACAATAGAAAAGTTCTAACTGTTGTTTGTTCACGAGCTTTTAACTTTTTGATTGTTGTTACATAAATTGTGGTTCCAATCCTTAAATTCAGGTTATAGTTACGCTTCAGTTGCGCTGAAAGTCTTTTAGAGACCCCTTTTCATTTTCCCTACAATGTATCCAACGACATTAAAGCGAAATTCACGTAGTTGTTTTCCAATCGTTTTTGCGACAAAAAAAAATGATTTGCTTGTGTTTATTTCATGTCTACAGTTAGGTTTATAGATATTATTGCTAAATCTAAAAGTTAGTGATAAAACTTTAGTGGTTAAAGAGATAATTGTGCATGATTTGACTTGTTAGTTTTAATAGAACCTACTCACTAAACGCTTTCAAATAGTTTTCGTGACATGAAAGTGAAATCATAATAGTTGTAGCAAAAGCTTTTGGTAAAAAAAACTATTTATTCGAAAATATGTCAAATTATTTTTTTTAATTTAAAGCTTCTATAATATAATAACAGCACTAATGTCCTTTGAAGTCATGAGAAATGAGATTCCAAATCGACAAGTTATGGCATAATAGCATATGGCGTTATAATCGGCATATAATGTAAAAAAAACTTATTGTTTTATTTTATTGCAGTCGTTAGTAATAGCATGCAACTATGGCGTAGTATGTCTGTACCTTTATTAATCTATGAGATTTTGTTTCAGGGTAAATTTTTTAAATGTAACGATATTTCGAAAATGACAAAAGACGAATGTCAGTGAGTAATTATTTTTTTTATTATTTAACTCCATAAGCAATCATATTGGCGCATTCATAGTGCCTACACGTGCTTATTTTCATCGAATGACGATTCTATCTCATATTAAATATCACTATCTGATACTGATTATCATATTTACCACTGGTGCAAAACAGTAATTCTAATATTTGCTATAGATATTGTACGTTATCATAGTTAAACTTTTATTTCATGCACCATTATTAGGTTCCTACTCAACACTACCACAAAAATCAATCTAGATATTTTATTTCAGATACTTGTCTAAGGGAAAAGGAATTTATTCTCTTTAACTTATGCTGTAATTTCTTTATTTAATACTTTTTTATTTTTAGGGGGACATATTTAGTATTTGAAAACCGCAACTACGCGGTAAGAGATAGAGAATGGAGAAGGAACGACTTTCATTTCGACAACGTGATGAAAGGAATGCTCACTCTTTTCACCGTGTCTACATTTGAAGGGTGGCCAGGGTGGGTATGCATGAACAAGGCATTTATTGACCTTATATGTATCAAGTATAAGCAAGGCAAAAACGGGCTCACGTAAATTTACAAAGGGCATGTCATATAGAACTTGGCGGTGCACTACCGTGCCCCCTGATGAAATTAATAATACAATAATATTAACATTCCAGGTTACTGTACGTGTCTATAGATTCGAATGCTGAGGATCGAGGTCCCATTACTAACTTCCGTCCAATCGTTGCAGCCTACTACATTATTTATATTATTATTATTGCCTTCTTTATGGTAAGCAACAAAAAAAATTATATCATAAATAAACAATGTCTCAATAACCTCACTCCGTAATTATGTTTCAATTATCCCTGAGTTGATTTGGCTTTAAATATCGCTATCATCATCACCATTTTCATTATCATCAACATCATTATCATCAACACAAAAATTATCTATTTTTCCATTACACTCCGTATCGTCTGTCCCACCTTTAAATACACGTTTGTTCTCTCAAATAAGCAAAATCAAACCTAACAGCGTTTGTAGCGCTTTTGAAATTACTAAAATTTATTCTTAAAATGTTTTAAAGTTATATAACAAAATTAAAATGGGTACTAAATTTTTATTTTTAGGTTAATATATTCGTCGGTTTCGTCATAGTGACATTCCAGAACGAGGGTGAACAGGAGTACAAAAACTGTGAACTGGACAAGAACCAGAGGAATTGTATTGAATTTGCTTTAAAAGCGAAACCTATTAGAAGGTAACGATATTTAATACTAATATTAAGCAATTGTTTGTCTCAAAACATAATTCGAATCTATAACAAGTAACAATAATACAGACTTGTGCGTAGTGGTTAAAAAAATATACGTTGATCAATAAAGGTTGACTTCAAAAAATCAGTTATCTTCTTTTGAGAAAAATAATATTTAAGAAAAATGAAAATAAAATGGATACAAAAGCATGAGATATATAATGAGATTAGTATAAATTTGTGTTACACGCAATGTAGCTTTGTCTGTAACAAATAAAAGAATAATCAGGAGATTGCGTCATAACGACAAAAATGTTGTTATTGGTTAATGAATTGACCAGATACATCCCCAAGCACCGAATCCAGTACAAAGTGTGGTGGTTCGTGACCTCGCAACCCTTCGAGTATGCTATCTTCGTGCTCATCATGATCAACACCATCACACTCGCCATGAAGTACCACAACCAGCCGCTGGAATACAGCAAAGCGTTGGACATGCTCAATATGATATTCACAGCTGTGTTCGCCCTCGAGTTCATTTTCAAACTTGCCGCGTTTAGATTTAAGGTAGGCGTGCTTCTATTAACATTTTATTATCAAGTCATATTGTCTCCATGAATTAGTTATGAAACGTTTAACTTAATCGTACTACATTTAGATACGGGTCCCCGTTCAGCATAAGAAAGAAATTTATCATTCTGTTGTTTAGACTCGGGTCTACGCTGAATTAGAAAACTTAATCTCAATCTGCCACCCTGGCCAAGTGTGAAGACTTAACAGCATAGTTGGTGTCACGTCGATATAAATAAATTATCTTAAAAATCATCACGATACTTATGAAATATCAAATTTTAAACTAATTAAACACATTTTGCAACTCCACGAAATACAATGGAAAAATTTGCCTAATCTTACTAATTAGAAAGGTCGTATATGTCTTATAAATAACAAACAGTTATGTTATTCTTTTAGAATTACTTCGGCGACGCGTGGAACACATTCGATTTCATCATCGTTTTGGGCAGCATCATCGATATCGTCTTCTCACAAGTGAACGAACTCAAGAATCAGGTACCCTCAACGTATATGAATACCAACACACCGGCAAAACGTCACAATTACACTAGTAGATGTCACTCTCACTTGTATATGTCTTGTTTTGAAATGGTCAGTATCTAGTTTTGTCTGTAGACAAATTTTCGAATAATTTTGTTGTTTCATATTTCTCACAGATTTCTATTAATACATAAGTACATGTTTCAAGTTAAAAAGTGAGGTGATCATGATTTCAAAAAACATTATAACTAAATAAAATTAACCGATTTAATAACAATACAGTGGTGTAAAAACAATGATCAATATATTTTATTTCAAATATAATTAAACAATGTGACAACTAAAGCGAATGATACTGACTTTTTCAACACAGACTTTGAAGTTACTGTCCCGGGCATGGACGTCATAGATGTTGTAATAACAGCAAACGCTAAAGCTATCTCACGTATTAGTGGTATCTTAGCTAACACTCCAATTGAAGATAACTGTTTATTTCAGGGAAATGGATTGCCAAGGGCGCATGTCGTCAAGGTAAGTGCACGCTTGAACGCAAAAGATATTTAAAGGTTATTTGTAAATGTTACTATTAATTTATAAGGTCTCAATAATACGGTACTACAATCGTATAGAGCAAAAAAGATAATCATTAATTCAACAAGACATATTTAAAAAAAAGACCAAGATGGAAGATTTATAGATAGAAAAATAAATGTTATAACCGCCATTGCTTTAAATGTTGTCAAGCAAACAGACTTAAAAGAAGCTTTTGATGTTGTCAAACATAAAATATGGGGCAGTAACATCGGTGTTGTAAGAGATGTAATACTGTAAATATGCAAAATGATAAAGGGATATTAATCAAGTTGTGTGATTATGAACACTATATACACGGGAAATTCGTATAGGTACTCCAAAAAGCAGAATCTATACTAGCTATACATATATTCTCCTGCTTAGTAAGACGATCGCAGTCTTGACAAACATCTACGTAATGTAAACTTTATCCGTTGAAGTTTTAAATTTCCTTAATTATATGTATAGTATATTTCGTTATTTCGTCTGCGCCCACCTTCTCCGTTCTATAATAGTATTATCTGTGGCCGCCCATTGTTTAGATTAATAATATCTGTGTAATATTTTTTATATTACGGTGTAAACAATAAAAAATTAGTTATGTCGCTATCTATTTATATAACAAAAGGTTTATATACTCAAGCTTTATATAAATTGTAAATCGATTAAACATAAAGAGATCAATGAATACGAATTGAAAAATTATTTATCGTAAGAGAACAGGCAGTTTTGAAACCAATGTGCTACTATCAGGTGAGATCATAGGTAAACGCAAGCGTATATTTAATTTAAAAAAAAAGGAAATACTTTTAACGACATACCTCACAGTACTTGCACTATTGTAGTTAGTAGTCATATGTCCCAACAAATGTCACATAAGCGATTTGCGTTAATCTTAAGGTAATATTATGAATCTTATCTGAAGTTGCATGTTCACACAAGTTTAGTGCAATGACTATCTAAAATTTGGTGGTATGTAATATATTCTTTGCTAAACATTGTATGTATATAAAATATTTTCTGTCAATTATATTTTTTTAAGAACAACTTCAAAGATTGGTAAACGTTACGCGGTTATAGATGATACTGTAATTAATAGGAGTAATTTAAAAAACTATTTAAACTAAACTTATCAAACGTCTGGTTACCATAACACACGTTCTTTCAACACTTGATCCGATGAGCACATGGGAAAATTTTCCAATATATTACAAAAAGAAATGATATTATAGTAATATTATTGCCTACCCCTTCAGGGACTACAGGCGTGATATTATGTTTTAATGTTACTATACCTCTTAAATCGTTGGAGGCTAGGAGAAAAATTGTATACAGACATTCATACATCAGATAATAAGTAGTTACTCTGGCTGCAAGAGGTAATAATAGCCACTAAACCTTGTCGAAAGACTTGATTTCAAAAATAATAGTTGTCCTAACTGATGTATTAGCAGCTGTTTCCTCATCTTTCGCCTCTTTAGAAGACTTCTTGAATAAACCCCGTACAATCCTCAGCAGTTGAACATTAAGGGATAACGATCAACATATATTACGCCCAATTGTCTAACCGTCCATGAAACTAACTTTTATAGAACTTTTTAAAAGCACTGAGATGAGGTTACGGGCAAAAATGGTGTCTCAGTATTTTTTACCGTCAGCCTGCCTCACTCTACTGCTGAACGTAAGCCTTCCTCAGGAGGTTAGCATAATAAATTCTCGTTCTTGCCGTCGGATAATAAAAAAAATCGTATCTAATATAAGAAGAAATTCTTACCTTAAATCCACTAACAGGAAAGCTCGATACCTTCTATAAACTTCTTCCGGCTGTTCCGAGTGATGAGACTGGTGAAACTGCTGTCGAGGGGAGAGGGTATTCGGACCCTGCTGTGGACGTTCATAAAGTCCTTCCAAGCGTTGCCGTACGTCGCTCTTCTGATCCTGATGCTGTTCTTTATATACGCTGTCGTTGGGATGCAGGTGATTATTTTATTCATAATGGGCAAAAAACTCAACATTACCTGGCATAGTTTTATACAATTACACAAAACACTTATTTAAAAATTCAGTTTTCTTTAGTTATTCATAATATAGTAAAAATTTTAATTTAACGGCACCAAATAAGTATTTTTAAATAATTTTTTTGTCCGTCTTTCTTTTGTCGAAACTAGTTTTAATAACGGCTGAACTAGGTACGATGGGTTGATATTCACGGGTACAAGACTTTGTCAAGAATGAATGTATTGCATTGTATGCATTAATATTTTAAATACTTTAAACGGCATACAATTCAAAAATTGTAATACCAGCATATAATATGAGCTTCTCAGTCACGCCTAAACGACTGAGAAACTCATATTCTTGGAAAATTTTCAGACCATTATCTTCAACTTGATAAACAATTGTAAGTTCCCAATTCCCATGTAATAGTAGCTAAAAATTGTACATTTTACATTCATGTTCAGGTATTCGGAAAGATAGCCATTGACGACGACACTCCGATCACGAGGAACAATCATTTCCAGACGTTCCCGCAAGCTATTCTGGTGTTGTTTAGATCGGCTACAGGTTTGTTCATTATTGTAACATAATTTTAATCATTCAAACCACTGATTAAACAATAGGAACTCATGAAGATGGACCTCGTGTAGTTCCGGAACTAGTCTCTCTATCTTGGAAAAGTGTAGTTACGTGAACAAATCCTTTATATACTATAATAATATTTTATATCATGTGGACACACTATTAAACGTCACTCACGTACGTACACACTAATAAATGTCACCATTCATAGCAACAAAACGAGCCCGTTTATATATTAATGAATAACGACTCATAATAATGATGATGCGTCAATACCTATTTCAGTGAATAATATAATATGTAGTTAACTCGTAGTCCTGATGTGGTTACAGTTTGCAAACGATTTGTGAACGTAGGCAGGGACATTTTCTAGTTCTTTCCATAAAATAAAGCAACTCGCCTTTGATTAAATTAATATATGTACCAGCACTTCTTAGACTACAATTTAAATTCATTAACGTATCTACGTATTCTAGTTCATGTTTCATTTAATTAAAGTCAAAATTCAATCATTTCTAGGGGAAGCATGGCAAGACATAATGATGGGCGTGTCTCCGGACCCGGAAGTGAAGTGCGACAAGAACTACCACGAAGAAGGCGGCGAGGAGCCCGACCCGGGCGGCTCTTGTGGCAGCGTGCTCGCTTTCCCATACTTCATCTCTTTCTACGTGCTCTGTTCCTTTCTCGTTAGTTAATTTTTTGAGTTGCCTCTTTCACTGAACATAAGCCTCAGCAAACGTGCGTCTTGACCTTTTATCATTTATAGGGAAATACCATTACCAACGTCTGCCCTAAAATCTGAGTTTCATCCATTTTAGGGTCTCTAATTTTTCTTTTTGCATTACTATTAGATTAAAAGAATTTTTCTGTTGGTAATCTCATCATCATCATCAGCCTACTCCCGTCCACTGCTGGACATAGGCCTCTCCATTGGCACCCCACTGAGCTCGGTCTTCAGCTCTTTGCATCCAACCATTGCCAGCCACTGCGTATATCGTCACTCCACCTAGGTGGAGGGCGTCCCACGCTACGTTGGTAATCTAATATTGGAAAATATAAAACTTCCATTAAAGAAAATAGGCATTCTTAAAATTTCTTTGACATTTCGTTTTACAGATTATTAATTTATTCGTTGCCGTCATCATGGACAACTTCGACTATTTAACAAGAGACTGGTCTATATTGGGTCCACACCACTTAGATGAATTTATAAGGTATAAATAAATTTCATTTACAATCAAGATAAAAATGGTATAGAATTTAATTTTTAAAATTTGTATATACTTATTATTTTCAGATTATGGAGCGAATACGACCCCGATGCGAAGGGTCGCATAAAACATTTAGATGTAGTTACTTTATTAAGAAAAATTAGTCCTCCCCTAGGTAAGACATTTGTACATACTTAATTAAAACAAAACCGAATTAACTCCCACTGGGTTTTTATTCTTTATTACCTTCAACACAACTAGCTCTTCTAAAACGTCTTCGATCTTTGTTCGATTTTCTGAATATTTTGATCAAATATCCTTCAGCTAAACACGAAGACGAAAATGCCATTAAAAAAAAATTTGGTCAATCTCCACCTTTTATAAATAACCACAAATATAGATAAATAATAATTTTATAAATACTAGCAACAGTTTTATAACACTCTTACACATTCCAGGTTTCGGCAAGCTATGCCCTCACCGTGTCGCCTGTAAGCGGTTGGTGTCTATGAACATGCCTCTCAATTCAGACGGTACAGTGTTGTTCAACGCAACACTGTTTGCTGTTGTGCGGACGTCTCTCAAGATCAAGACTGATGGTAAAATCATTTTATCACTAGTAGGTATTGAGAATTTAGAGTTTACAGTCGACGAGAAATACTAACCGTTTTTAAAGGAAAGCAAAAAGGCCAAAATACAAGCAAATAAAAAATGTTGAGGTCTCCTACAGATGTTTACAAATTACTATTGCCATTATCATGTTACTAATGCATCTTGTATTTTCATGTATACAGAAAGTGTGATTAATTAGGTTTTAAAATTGTCTTTTCTCTTAAACTTAATAAAGAGCCTGTGGGACCATATGGCGGTAAGTGGCCACCAACTCCCGCAGACATTTGTATCATTAGATATGTACATCACTTGTATTGATAGTTCTAAATTGGAGCTTTACTGCATTTCTATAAGAGGCAAGCATCATTTTGCTCTAGAATATACCCGACGGACGTTCATTCGATATTTACAGGATAACATTATACCTAATTATCAGCACGTTAAAAATTTTATTCTATTTATAATACACTATGATGCTAAATATTTTTTAATCGTGTTTTTATGGGGATGTTTTTATTCTATCAACAGGAAACATAGACGATTGCAATACGGAGTTGCGAGCGGTAATAAAGAAGATTTGGAAACGAACCTCACCGAAACTTCTAGACCAAGTAGTGCCGCCTCCGGGCGACCCCAATGAAATCACCGTCGGCAAATTCTACGCCACTTTCCTTATCCAGGACTACTTCAGACGGTAAGCTATAATTATCATCAACGACATAAATTTTTTTATGACTAAACTTTTAAGTATCGATTTTAAAGTATCGTTAAAGTTAAGACTTCATAATGTTCTAAGTACGTATATAATTTCCATGGAACAAAACAATTGGTGCCCAATGCTGATGCGAATTCTTTTGTAAGATATTGAAATATTAAATATTTGTAAAATATATGTGTTGTACCTACATTTTGTTTCGTTTCATGAATATCAAGACTAAGTGTTAAATGTGAAACAAAAGAAGTTTTCCTAATAATGCCTCTTACAATAAATTTTACTATTATTTCTGTATTTGTACGTATAGGAGTACAAATCTAAAGCACTTAGTCTTGATACTTTCGGCTACAGAACACATGAATAATCTGACATACAATACTAAAAATACTCCCATTGGCATTTGTCAAATCTTATCAAAAGGTTTTCAATTCGACCGTTTTATTTATATATGTACAATCGAAACCATGTAGTCATTTATGTACTGTAATATGTGTTCACTAAACGATTATTATTTTTTTGTATTTAACCAGTATTGTTAATTTCTGTTTAGTTCGGTTTAACAACTGACATGATATTTTTGTTCTATAGGAACCACGCGTAAGTAACGCATCTTAAGGAAACGTATGTTGTTTAGGAGATAGAATGTTTTCCCTTTTTTAGTGTTCACACTCAAATCGCTGAATAGTACTCGATATCAAATGTATGGATATAAATATGTTACGTAACCGTTTCACAGGCGGTTTCAGCTCTATCCTAGATGTTTGGGTTGCCCCCGCATGGTCCAGAACACTAAAATTATAATATTCACCTTTAAATAACGTACCGAGCGTTTTTTATACAGCCCTTAAATATCCAACCACTTTTGCTCCAAGAAGCATGTTACGAGTATGTGCAAATGAATAAAAAATTACTACAATACTCCCAAATTTGTTACCCTCTTTGATATTGGTTCAATGTTGTGTTACTTTTGTGATATTTCCTTTTATATTTAAAATAATTTAGACACACGCTGCGATAGTTCAAAATGCCTATACATTCAAGTTTTTAGTGAACTAGACACTATCACATCCGTCACATTACTTAGTACACTTTATACTCATCTTACAACATTAGATTCAAATATACATGTAGTATTCTCAAAATATCTATTAAAAACAATCTCAATAATATAATAGGTGTCATAGAAAATGTCATGTTACATATAGTTTATGGGATTTGAAATGATATCAGGATTTGCTTAGATAATAGCCTATTATTGGATATTGTAGTAAGTATCAAAATTCTTAAGATAAAACAGATTTAGACTTGTGTCAATGAAATATATAAAGAAGATACATTCATAGGATCAATTCAGGATTCAACCTAAAAGAGAAACAAATTTACTTCATAATAATAAAGAAATGAAATCAATCCATTTCAAAATGAGCTTATGTGCATTTAAAATCAACGTAGAGAGACACATTTTACTAGCTTATTATCATTTCAAGCCTTCCTTGACGTTTTTTGAATGTTTGACATTATAGATGTGATGGCTTATTAAGCTTAACTGCCCCAACAAAGCGCAATGAAAAAGAATTCTGCTTATAGACGTTTTCACTCTTACATACCCTATCAGTAACCAATGTAGAATGACACGAGTCTAAGTCTGGATCTAACTAGAAACGAAATAAATCATCAACCGTTCAATCACAAGGTTCAAAAAGCGTAAGGAGCAGGAGATGAGACAGACAGACGAACAGAACCATCAGATGACGTTGCAAGCAGGTCTGCGAACTCTTCATGAAGCGGGGCCGGAGTTGAAGAGAGCTATCTCGGGTACCTTAGACGACATCGGAGCGGATTTCGATCCTCCCATGCACAGAGTAAGTAACTCATAATGGAGTGTTAAACAGAATGAAAAAAAATGACTCAGACAGTATTTTTATTTGACAATATTAATAAAAGAATGATTTTAATCTTACAGCCCAATTTGTTCTCATTGTTTAATGTAAAAATATATTAATATCGTCTACATCAGAAAATGGGCATTGTCTCATGTAGACGATATTAATATATTTTTACATCTTTGGGTATGGTTCTACCTGCTAATAATTTTATTGTACTTTTAAAATGAACTAAAGTCGAAAATATCATACACAGAGAAATCATTCGCTTTTTGGTGGAGTTTGGTCCAGTATAAGAAGGCATGGGCCTAACAGACATTTTAACAAGCAAAGAAAACCTGGAGAAGGCCCCCCAGGTAACAAAAATATTTTTTATGAAAACAGTTCTTCAACAATTTTTGATGATATTTACCGGATTTTGTCACTTCCAGAAGCTCTTGGAAATCATTTAAGCTCCATGATGCAACGTGAATATGGAATGGCACCACTGCCTCTTGCACCAAATTTGTGAGTATTATTTTAAAATAATGTTACAACTGATAAAGCAATGATGTTTTCCAAAATAATCTTTTCGGTATCCTTTTAGGGCCAATGGACAGCCAAAAGAACAAATACCAATGCGGCCATTAATATTAAATGGAGAATCGGAAAAAATATATCAGGTGCTAGAGTAAGTATTATTTCAAAATCTCAACAAATATTTTAAGGTTACACTTGTTTGAAAAATAAAATGTAATCGTAATTAATATAATAATCTCAATCTAAAAACAATTGCTTATTGTATTGCAGAAGAACAACAAATGATCTAAAGAACGCTATTTACGCAGGTAGCTAAACGTGTCATATCTGGAGTGATTTTGACCTTGTGTTATTTTGTGAATATCCTTGACTTTGCACTGGTAATTTTCCACGCTACCATTCTATCTAACTATGATCTTAAACCTAACATGCTTATTTTATTTCACTGCTCTCTTTCGGATTTGGAATGATCACTAACAGCAACCAGAAGTCGAACTACCCCGAAATGCTCGGACAAATCGGCTTAGCGTTCGGTTGCGTGAATTACTTAACGACACCAGAGACTCAGAACACGAAACCCTCCGCCACTGTATCCAGGCAAAAGATACATCCAGAAGATTCTGCTTCAAAAGAGAAGCTAGCGATCCCGAGGAAAGCATCGCCGGAAGATAAGTCGCCGTCACCGTGCGCATTCGAGAATACGATACAACCCAAGATATCGCCGCACCTTGCGAGCGAGTGCACTCCGACGACGGAGTCCCGGACGATGACGTTGTACGGGTACAACGCGGCCGCGAAGCTGCCGTTCGCGTTCTCGCACGCGAAGGAGCGGGTGATGCGGGGCGGGGAGCGGCGGAGCCTGCGCGCCATGAAACCGCCGGTGACAGGTCGGATGGTGCGCAGCGCGTCGTCGGGCGCGGCTTCGCATGCGCCGCCCGCGCGGCTTGTAGATCGCCCGCATTCGCCAGGTCCGCACCTAGCACTTGGGGGAGCTCTCTTCCAACATATCTGTACTGTCTCGACATTTGCTTCCAATGCCATACTGCAATTAATATTTGACCAATGTACCAATATCGGCAAGATCCTCGGACTCAAGTAAACCTATCGATGGTAGATACTATCTTTTTGTGAAGGAAGCTCCTCATATCGAAAGATATTCTTGCTCGTTACACTAATATAATTCAATTTAAGCTTTACAGGGTAAAATTTTGGAGATGTTCAAACGGTATAGACTATAAATACTCGGATCACATACAATCACATTCACACTAAGCTTTTGCAACTTTCATTCTTTGCATCAACACGGAAACTGTTTGACACATCAACACCTGTGCACATAATTTTTATAAATTATATAAGTTCGTTATAATTTTTATATAAATCTCGAAACAATCGGCGTATAAATAATACTATTTGGACTCACCTATTAACGGTAACAGCATGATACTCGTACGTAAACAAGCATTGACCGGCTGAGAATAGAGTTGCATTTAGTATAGAAACTAAATTAGAAGCTTTTAGAAAACATGTAGGTTAACGGTACCATTTGAAATTTAATACGCTTTTGATATCAAATGCACGGTAATTGAAAGTGTAAAGTGGAAATCAAAAAACAATTCACGAGAACACAGTACTATTTGTTAGAATTCATTGTACCAGATCATGTAATTGCTTAAGAGAGGAACATGGGCTAGCTTATGAGGCTTGAAATAGAAGTAATGGAGTAAACATAAATAGCGTAGATCTAGTAGTCAAATTTGATGAAATTCAAACAAATTACAAAACTACGTTGATGACAACAACAAAATATCAAATGGTAAAAATAAACACAATGAAAGTTAGGGTAACAGTTCCCAAGCAAATTTTATGCAGAGACAAATGTTGGTAATTTCACTGTAGGTGGCGACAGCGGTCGGGGAGTGATGTCCCTACCGGGAAGCCCACGAGGAAATACCACCTCGGTGCCCGTGGTGGGATCCGCTGAGAGTCTGGTCACCAGGGTAAGCCATGAATAACATTATAGCGCCGATTACTACAAGGATAAAAAAAACAAACGACGTCTTCCGATGGCGATGACAGTTTATTTATTAATATAAGCTAAGCGGCCATCATGTGAATGTCTGTTTTAAAAGATCGAAATGGGTTTTCAAGAAAGATTAGATCTAGCCAATATGTCTTTATTAAATTAGAGGTTTTACTGGGAACCTACCTTGCATTGTACAGTTCAAATGATGTTAGTGTTATGTATGTAAATACATATTTCATATTTTCAAGAAGAAATGGCTCTCAAGCAACAATGGTTCTCAAGTCTTCAGACCCATTTGTATTTGCGTTTAAGTCACGGAAACAACGTTGCACACTGACTATAGTCAAGGTTAGTTTAACCCTGAGCAAAAGAAACCCTTAGTTTGCATATAAACCATAGCCGGAAAATCTTTGTAGTCTGTCATTTAGACAATTTTTCACCAATAAGCTCAACCTACAATAAAAATTTACTCCATATCCAAAAATCATGTGGGTCTTCTATAGAATGCTCCTGTGGGATGGTTTCAGGTACTAGCAGAACAGGGTTTAGCGGCGTACTGTGATCCAGAATTCGTGAGGAATACTTCACGAGAAATGCAGGAAGCGTTGGATATGACACAAGAACAAATGGACAGGTTTGTAAATTTGACAAAATCTTTCCAACTGCTTTTCAAGAAAGTAACTACCTACAATGGGTTTTTTTTATGTTGCATTTGTTGAAGATAGTGCAATCACTATTACACTTTTCAGGACAATTCCTGGAAAGCTGTACAGATGTTCCTATATAGGTTTTTTCGTGTTTCTCAGGTTTCAGCCTGGCGTAAATATTTCCTATATCTTGATGTATATATTTAGTATATCTGTAGATATTTATTAAAAATTTGAAACCTTGATAACCCAACAGCCTTCTCTAATAATCATTAACACAGATCATAATATATCTTAAAAAAGCAGTGATAGCCTAGTGGTTTGAATTTCGACCTCTCACTCCAGGAGACCGGGTTCAAATCCTAGCGTGCACCTCTTAAAAATGTGCGTTTTAAGTTTAAATATAACTTGCTATTGTATTTGTGCCCG
>DWJK01000320.1:0-23644 GCA_018248815.1 Croniades pieria auraria
GGTGCGCGCTAGGATTTGAACCCGGTCTCCCGGAGTGAGAGGTCGAATTTCAAACCACTAGGCTATCACTGCTGTTTCATTATTGTTGTATTAGTGTTTTATTAATTTATATGATTCAAATGATTTCTAATAGATGTTAAAACATTGTTATTAGTTATTAAAACATTATTTTTATAGAAAATAAGAAATGAAATCAGGGCTGAGTTATTTACCAGATTTTTATAAAAAAAATTCAAGAGCGGAGTCTGGCTACTATACTGCACTTTACCCTACGTACTACGTATGATCAGTGGCTATCTACTCCGTGATCAAGATCAAAGGACTAACGAATTGAACCGATCCCTTTATTTAATTCACTTAAAATAAATAATATACCAAAGGAAAAAAGCAGTGGTAGCCGAGTGGTTAAGAATTCAACTTATCACTCCGAGGGTGCTGGGTTCAAATCTATGGCGCGCACCTCTTTACAAAAATGCGCTTAAAGTTTAAATATAACTTGCTAACGGTGAAGGAAAACGTCGTGAGGAAACCTGCACAACTTAGAATTTATAAAAAAAAATCTGAGGTGCGTGAAGTCTGCCAACCCTCACTTAACCCTCTCAACATGAGAGGAGACCCGTGTTCCAACAGTGGAATGATAAATGGGTCGATCATTATTATTTTTTATTAAATATAATAGAAGCCCAACATCTGCTACGTAAAGCCCAAATATTGACATCAGTAACTTATTATGTTGCTTTGATTATTTTCGCTCGTTATCCCTTGTTTATGTGACGATCAAATATCTAAGGGATTGAAGATTAAAAATGAAGATAAATACTTCGAGTACTGCGCACGAGTTGACGCAAGACTTCGTTCGACGGAATGAAACTAATGGTAATTCTTTTAACAGATTACGGACAATCCCATTAGAAGAAGATTTAACAAATATGTCTCCACATATCTTTAAATAAGAATGTGTAGACGTACGACATTCATGATCATCATCATCGGCCTATTTCAGTCCAGCTGGACACATGCCTCTCCCAATGTGCGCCATCGCGCCTTGTCCTCGGCTTAATAATCGACCCATTTATCATTCCACTGTTGGAATATGCGTCTCCTCTCGCATTGAGCGGGTTAAGGCCTGTCCTCGGCTTGCCACATGATAATAATACTGTACATACATACCATTGTACCGCATTTCGAAATCCACATGAACAAAGAGTAATTTACGACAGATTCACTTTATAAATGGCAGCTATCTTTTGTTAGTCTATTCATCTTACCTGACCCAGGGTGCTCGTTCCAACCACTTTCAATTGCTGACAGATCTTATCGCCAATACGCAATATTGCAGAACAAAGATGCGGGACACTGCTGCGGTTGCTAAAGGAAGAAGAGTCTAAAGTGTTTTCAGCTGAACCCCATAAAAGTAGTAATAAAACAATACGAATATCTTAGACATTTATCCTAAATATTTCGCTAGCCTAAGAATTGTTGACGACTTTGTGAGGACTGACTAATTGACCGACGAATTAATATATAACCTCATGTATACCGCAAGTTACAGAAAAGCGATTAACAAAAAAACATTCAAGCTATCAGAGACGCCAACATTTAATTGACCAGCAAATTTTTTAAAGGCCTTCACCTGTGAACCATCTTCAGCTGTGAACCATCGGAGCGTACCACATTCGTAATACTACATACATTATTAATAGTATTATTATTAAAAATATTATAGGAAAGAATAAATAATCGTCTATTCGTCTAATAAATTATATGGAAATAAGATAGAAGAAACTGTATTCTCCGTTGCCTCCTTTACGATATGTGCAAGTATAAATAATATTCAATTCGCGTCAGGAATCTCCCTTACGAGCGAATCGGTAACGGAACTTTAATGCCAAGTCAGGACCCTCGCTTAAAATATTCAATTTATAATATAAAATACCTTAAAATGCTGCGCTCTGCATTCTAGCTTAGTGAAAAGATTATTGTTACTCAGAAGGATGGGGTGCCATCACTGGGTGGTGGGGTGGGGGGGATAGCACTGGCATTACATAAATTGTGTTAAGTAGAAATTCATACATAAATTATGTACGGTAAAACAAGAAAGTAACGAAAATTTTGCCGTAAGATATGAAAGTTATTACATCACTCTGCTTAATACGGTATTTCTGGTTAGCGGGATATCTGAAACATGCGCTACAAAGCTGCTCCAGGGTAGATCTGAATAACTTCGGTTTAGTGGATAATATCAATGTTGTTATACCGTCTTTAAGATGTCCGTTGAAGTTTACCTGTTGTTACCCAACAATGCCAACCGAGATCGACAGCTTAACGTGTCCTCTGAAGTTTAATGGCAGTGGAAAATCGCACGTAGCAGTCGGGCCTAATAAAGTCACACGTTCATTTGCTGACCGTGGGATTGCTGGGATCGCTTCTTCACGTTACATATCGATTGAAAACTGCTAGCGATATAAGGCTACGTATACTACTTATGCCTACACACTTTATATATTATTTTTATACATTATATTTCGAAGTTGAAGTTAGACCAACTCTATCTCATATTTGTAACTAGAGAAAATCTTATCTCGAAAAAGGCGACTCTTTTAGACTCAATTCCCACTAGGACAGAGTCGAAGCCAAGCGTCACTTTCACTTGATTAGCGTTTTGAGTTCCATCGTATTTCTTTTTTTTGACCCAACAACAGTGTATTGGACCGTTTTTCTTAACTATTTAAGAGGGGAATCACTTCTTGGCTGTGACCGCGGCTTCGTCCTCCCGTGCGAACGTCTGCAGCAGCTCCTCCTTCTTGGCCGCGATGCGCTCCTCGCGCCGCTTACGCGCCTCCTTCACCTTGTTACGACGGGCCTCCGCCTGGTCCATCTTAGTCCTGGCCTTCTCAGCTTTCTTCCTGTGAATGTATTCCATCAAGACACACTTGTTCTTGAACACATTACCTTTCACCTTCATGTACAGAGCATGGTACAGATGCTTGTCAATCTTCTTGGCTGTTCTATACTTCAGCAACAACTTACGGAGTACCCTTTGTCTTTGAACCCACAGCAACACTATTAACTAAGGTGCAAATTTGTACACAGAAAATATAAAAATGCACGGCGTCGCGCGCATTCTCGCGTCGGCCTTTATATTTGTGTACGGTCGGCTCTGTACGGTCTTTGCATTTGGATAAGCTTTATATTCTCTTTATACAATTTACACATTAGTTACTGGAGATAGAACTCGATATGCTATTAAGCTCAAAGTATTTGTCGCAACGCTTCGCTTCAACTCTGTGCTAGTGGGAATTGAGCGTTACAGAGGTAATTTAGATTTGTGAATTCGGCGCTTCGCTTGAGGTAAGAACGCATTAACAGAAGTAAAATGTAACTGAACATTGTCTAAAATTAGATGGATCGCGAGTGATTTAATCTTAAGCGTCGTTTTTGTTCATATTGCGAGATTCCCCGCGATCTACGTCGTTCGCTGCTAACAAGGCTTTCGAAATGATAAGGGTAAAAAAAGTGTCAAACGTCTTATATCGGTGTCGAATACAATAAACGCTTAGGAAATTCATGTCATGTAACGACCCTCGTTAACATTGTGATAGATGGTGCCCAGTGTTCGTACGAATAGTACGCGCGTGCCATCTCACCGGCTGTCACGATGTGAAATTGGTCAATCACAAGCAACTTAATTTTATTTCTGCGGACACCTCAACATATAATATTTTTATTTAATAGTGATATTAGGCAAGACCACACGTAACCCCGAACGTGAAGAAATTTGCTCATCGCATGCGTATTCTTTTTGATCGCGTATTTCCACTTGAATTAGATCCAGTTTTCCGGCTATTCTACGTCTTATAACTCCTAAGCCTGGCTTAGATCCCTGGTTGTCCGTAACATCATAAGCTTTCTAGGTTGATAGACGAATAGCACGTAAGAGAAAAGTCTCACTTGATGCTATAGACTGGAAGGCTAATTTCAATTGCTTTCGTGAATAGCGCCGTTCTTTATATGTTCGATACAGTTATATTAGACAATGCACTGTTCACCAATACTATTAGATACGAGGTAGATCACGCTGGTTAGAAACGTAATGCCCGCAGCCACGCGGTCGTCGGGACTTAATACAAGAATGTGTTTCTTCCGAAACCGACCGTGTGAACGATTATTTAACTTATTTTTTTATTGACCCGCGAACACTCACGCGGGTGACATTAACACTCATAATTTAAACATAAGAGAAAAGGTTATTTTTCTATTTTCAACACGACCTCTGAGTTTAAAGTGACCAGAAGTGGCGGACGGCAGTCGTTCGTACTCCGCGGCGGGTATCTCGCCGCATGGATACGAGTCTACGGGCCTCGAGGATCCCCTATTTACCCGGGCAATCTCGGGGGATCAACTGCCCCCCGGTGATCTCTCGCCGTCTAACTGACGGTGTTGTGGTCAGTGGTCGTCATTCGCCGACCATCGATGCTAGATGGCATCGTCCAACCCCTCCAGCTCCCGCGGGAGCGGGCGGCCGTCAGGGGGACGAGCGTGCAAGGGCGCAAAGCCCCTGAGGCCCATGAGGCCCATTGTCGGTTCGGTCGTACATACGCCTTGCCAACCGGACCACAAACCCATCCAGGAGCTCGGGTTATTGATGATGTCAAAATGTTTACAAAACCATAGATAGTAGTACCATATTGTACCCAGTTTGTCGTATATCTAGTAAAAGGTGCACTTCCGGTAGACACATTATTATATTAACATTAATTTTTTTACCTAAAAAGTCAGCTATATATTAATATCTAAATATGTCTTCTTAAACTGAAACCATATTAGTGTTAAACGTAGGTCAAATACAGACTTTTTGTTACACTCATATCATTTGCAAAATAAGAATAATTAGTTATCGAAAGTATATTAAAATTTATTTAACGATATTGTATAGGAGGATATTGTAAAGCATGTCCATAGTCCAGATATATCCTATGTTTAACAGCAATAATATAAAAATAAAGTCAATTTCAAAATAAAAAGGTGATTGCATGCCCTTTTTTATAAACAACCATTTAATGATCTACGTGTTCATACGTGTCTTCGTCGTCGTTGTCATCAGCCTATCTCAGTCCACTGCTGGACATAGGCCTCCCCCAATGAGCGCCACCGCGCCCTGAAGATAATCTAGAAGTATATTTGTGCCGATCTGTACTTTATGCCCGTAATTAGGTATTATGGCGCATAGCTCGTGAACAAAGTTTCTTTTTAACGTTACTTAACCGACTCCACATGCTAAAGCAATAACGCGAGAATTTTAATTTGATAGCATTCTATTTATATACATATTGTTATATAACATGGTGTGAGCTTTTGCGTGGTCGGGTCGTGAAAGTGCACCTTGTGGCGCGCCGGCCGTTCGGCGCACCTGTTCATTCCTTGCACATGGCGTAATGCAGTTCCTGCTTCGTATTCTTTGACGATTTCGGTTAGTTATATCGACGTATCGTAATATAAAATAAAATCTAAATTCAATATAAGTTTCCCAATGGAAGCCATTTTAAGCTCCAAGCTCTAAAATCTAATACGTAATTTCTAATTCTTTGTATTAGTAATTAGAAAGCATAACTGAGAAGTAACTGTTTTTCTAAAAAATATATCTAGCTAACTTAGCTATATAAAAATGAAGTTTAAACGTAACGGCTCATGCAATATCCCATCGATGTCTCTCGGCAGTAATTTCAAATGTATCAAAATGATGAATGTGCCGTATCTCAAAGCCGTTGCGATCACAAAGGGTACTCACAAACAAATTCCCGCATGGAAAGTAAGGCGAGTTGGAATTCCGCTGCACGACCATTAAAGTAACGACGACGACCTGCCCGTCAGCTTTCATTGTTCAGCCACCACTTTGCATGCCACGACTTTAATTTTTATGATTGAAAGTGATTGACGACTCTTTCCATCGGTAAAGTCGCTTGGACGTTCGTTACTCCCACAATGTTTAATTTCATTTTATGACAGTTGACATCTGTTTCATTATGAAATCTAGCTTTTGCATGCTTTTCAATGGTTATACCTTCTCATGACAGCTTTTTTGAGAAAGGTATCGTTAGGTGCAGATGGAATATCTTTTATTTTTTAAAAACATACATTATCAAAATGCATAATATAATATCACGCATGTGTTTTCCCAAAGGGGTAGGTTACACTTTACATTTGATGTATACGGTTGTTATAAACGTAAGGTTTTTGTCACACACTGGGAATTTTAATTTAGAAAAATTTAGAAATACTTTGCCAGATCCAAAGCTCGAAACCAAGACCTCTTTTTCAATAGTCGTGCCCCACCTGTACACATACTGAAACCCCACGCTTCTTAGAGTTCTCCATAATGTTTCATGTGAAGTTCTTCAAAGTTGACCGACCAACAGTTGGTCAGTGTCAGAGTACGGTCTTAGCCATTTTCACCGTGGAAGGAGATTCGTGTGGAACGGTGTAACGAGAAAGGGGTTGCCGATGATGATGACGGGGAACTCTATGAATCTAAAAAATAATTATAATAGTAATATGTGAGGACAGTGGCAAAAAAAACAAAAGATACAAGCTTTCTCGAATTAAAATCCAATCACGGAGCCACCAACAAAACAGAAATGTTCCGAATCGTTTTCTTAGATTTATATCCTCCTACCATTTAAATTTGAAATCTTGGAATTGTTTTAAAGAACAGAGGACAGAGCTTTTTCGTAAAATTTGATGCAACGTAAGCTGTGTCCTAAAACAAACAGTACAAAGTCTTAATTTGAACAACAGTTTTCTTGGAGGTCTCATGACATTTTGTGCAATGTGGATTGATGAATTCCAGGACGTAACCGATTTCAGTGGCCGGCGTGCGGTCGTTAAAACATTATGTGCGCTGCGTGTAGAACTTATACTTAGGTGTATTGTGCCTGTACTGCGCTCAATATCATTCATTAGTATGAAGCGGATGAAGAAAAAGTGGTTTTGTACAAAACTTATTTCTTTCCTTTGTGCTCGCATTCATTCACTCGACTTGCTAAAAATGTTTAATGAACTGATGTTGCCGGCGCCGATTACTGTTCTCCGTGGCTCGATGGGCCGAGCTAATGTTCAGAGCAGTTGAGGAGCGCCGATATAACCCGACGACCTTTAGATTTAAATGTAAGATACCAATGTTGCGGTTATGTTTTATCTTGTCCGTATTGCATAAGACATGTCACTGGAGAAAGTTAATTTAGTTTTGAAAGTGAAATCGATTGCACTTTCTTTCACTTATCTGTTTCATAGCTTCGTTCTTAGTTTTGTGAATATCTGAATAATCGGTGAATACGTTTGTCGCTCGGACTTCGATAAGTTTCATTCTTGTGTGAGTGATTACATCATTTGTAGCCACCGAGCTATTGTGGTTTTCGCCAGGCACGAGCTGTGTAACTTTGTAAGTTAGTAGAAATATATTAGCAATTAGTTTAAAGAACATAAAAAACTATCTTCCTTTGTTAATGATACAAGTACTCCTACCAGTATAATACAGTAGACGTGATCTTTACTCACATCCTAGATCAGTGGAGTAGCACGCTATCTATCAGAGACTGTTTTTAAAGAAAAAATGTAAGCGATTATTACTCTCGCAAGAAGTTCTCATTCCATGCCTAGAGCCCTACTGTGACGGCTAAAAGAGAATTTAATAAGGGACAAGAATGTAAAAAAATGTGCAAACAACTCTGCGAACACGTTGGAGCGGTTTAAAGGCCGCGTCCGGATAGTGAGGGGCGGCGGCGGAGGGCCGGGCGGCATTCCAGCCTCCGCGGCCGCGGCGACGTCATCTGTGTGCGCACGGCGCGCTCCGAGCTCTCGTGTCGATGAAATGAAAAGAAAGCAACGTCGGGACGCTTCATAAAACTTTTATTTTGTACATTCATCTATAAGATTAAATTGCAATTTTAACAAAGACTTTGTAAAAGTTGAAGTAGAGCGCGGCGGACACGGGGTGCCGCGACCCTGACATCTGCAGTGCGCGAGCGCCGGCCGCCACGCCAGCGCTAACGGTCGCCGCCCTCCGACGCCTTCGCACTTAAAGCAACCTATTTACTGATCGATGCCTAGCGAGACTGATACTAAAATATCCTCGTCTCTGCTATAGAGCTTCATTTACAACGCGGCCTCGGTGTAACGATTGGTGCTTGTAGATGTATTGCTATAAATCCTGAACAATGTTTTAATATTATTATAAATAAAAATTAAGTAAATTCCCATATCTATATACATATTCATAATGTATTGCTGCATTTACTTTATAATTCGAGGCTTTTAGTGGAATGCTAGAACTTTTTGGAAGGACATTGTGCGGGTGAAGCTAGATTTGAAGAAAAAGAGTTTTCATTCGTGGTCGAGAGCGAGATTCGCGGGGGAGTCGCGTGCGCAGCTAGCGTCCGTCCCTGGCTCGGAGCAACGCCCCCGTCAAGGGCGGCGACGCTGCAAATTTCTGCAAGTCCGCGGCCACTCAGTGCATCGCGTTCCGCCGCGGCGGCTCCGCGCTCGCCGCTCGCCGAGAGCTCCGCGCCGCCCGCCGCCGAGCGCTGTGCCCGCGCACCGCGAACCGCCCTGTCTTCAATAACTGTTATTTTGTTGTTAATGGAAATGTTCCGCATACTCGCTCCGAACCTTTTTTATTCACACCCGGTGACGTCACCCTGTGACCCGACAGAGTGAACTTCTTGTCCTGTGATGTGCCAGTGCCATTGTTTTGTATACTTTTTTTCCAACTCGATGAAAGTAAGTTTTCATGAATGAACTCGAGTCGAAACAAGTTTCGTGAACGAAAGTGTAATATTATGAATCGGTCCAAATAACTTTCGACGCCGCCACTGTTTAAGTTGTGACAATGCTGGACACGAGGAGATTGCCCAGGCGCTCGATATCGCTTCACGGTCCGTATATAAACTATTGTAGTCGATACAATATAATTAATTAATTACTGTTTTACCATATATAAACCTATGTATTAATTTACTTTAAAAGATTACTTCCCTATAGAAACCATTAGTCGCAATTTATCTTAATCCACTGAACACATTCATATAAAATTTCGAAAATGTAAGGGAAAATATAAGGTAGTGTTAAGGTGTTATTGTGATTAGAACTCCTCACGATGTGGGACAGTTGCAAGTAGACTTACACAAGCATGATAATATATTTGTTACAGACATTGATGAGAAAAGAAGAACCAGCGCTTTTTAGCTCGTTGCGTTCTTAGTGGATTTTAAGTCGCGCCGATTTTTAACGACGCGTGTGAGCGCGCAGTCAGTATAGGAATATATTGCATTTTATTTGAAAAATTTATATTTTCTGTAAAAAAAACATAGGTGTAAAAATTCCTTAAGTATTCTTAAGGAACTATTTGCACATTTCGATTTCTTTTATAAACTAGATTCTTACTTCTAAATCCAATTTTTTTTCTTTTTAAAAAATACGAGTATATAGCATGAATGATATAACAGAGATAAATGTGGACCGTTAAAACTTTTGTAGCAATGCAAGTTATTCGCTGTTCTGGAGCGATTTTATAAGTTACGTGTGACCTCTAGCTCGCGGTATGTATATACATATGTACATAATATATGTGTGGGTAAAAGGTATGTATGCATGTGTGCGGAGTATGATATGCCCTCGAATTATTTTTGCAACTGAATAAATTTATTTAACACATTCGCCCTAAATATGTATCAGTACAATTATTGTGAGATATAAAAAGACGTTATTGAAAAACGTAACTGAATTTCAGCATGTTAACACTTGTCTAAATAGACCGACGTGTGCCTGCCCTGCAAGCGTATAATGTCCCAAGTTTATGTATTAACGTATGTACCGTTATTGTGGTAACATTATAGTGGTTCTTATATTTAATTTTGTTAAAATAAAATTGAAGTGTTAAAAAGGACATGTTTAGGAAACATGTGATTGTGTTGGACACCAGAACGGTCAGTGTTATCAAAATACGACACACACGATGTTTACATCCTATTAAGGAAGAAAGAGAAGGTATTTTTTTTACGCAATATTATCTGACACGGAAGTATCTTCTTGCACACTTGCGCATCCATCTACTTTTGATTAATTATTTCTGTGTGAAACTAAATGGATGCAATAAGAAAAAATGTAATAACGTTTGTATTAGCACAGAATAATCAAGCATACTTACATAAATGGCCAAATATCCGGTACCTCGTAACGAAAATATTATATTTTCCTGGACTTTTCTAAATAAATAGTTTTACGAGATATAGCAAATTGATAACAATTTACGTGGTATAGAAAATGTGACGCATCAGCTCGCTAATGTATTGGTCAATCGTAATAGGATATGTAGTGATTCACGCCGTCTCAGCACCAAATGACAAAACTACTTGCACAACTCGTGCCACCGAGCTATAAATTAAAGTACTTGAACAAGTTCAGCTTTAAATATCATATATATTTAGTGTGATACAAGCTATCCAATAAACTCATTCGCGTATTTAATATGTCTACAGGTTTGAGTTGATAGTGATAAATATAAAGAGGCCCAGAAAACTATGAATTAAAAGTTTTAAAATTACTAATTACTATATGAAAGTTATTGTTTTAAAATCACTGTTTATTTAATTTCAGATCGGGTCAATAAAAGCGATGTTGAAGACAAGAGTCTGTCAAATGATGAAACACCTTTACCAACCTGCCCACGACAACCTCCAGATGGTGTGGAAACTCCCTCAGATGCTATTGAAAAAACGCCAGATTTACCGACACGCTTGCCACCCAGACTTCCTGCCGGCTGGCCTACTACTCGACCTCGATTCTCCTATATGTCAAGAATTCAAGATGCACGAAGTGAGGCCAGCGTCAAAGACAAAATTGCCATGTTTTCAACAGATATGGCCGCTTCTTCAGATCGTTTGGATAAGTGTGGCACGCTCCCTGCTAGAACACACTCAACTCTCAGGAAAAGTTCAGCGCCTTACATCAATAATTATACAGAAGTAACTTCTTTAGACAGACGTCTAACGAAATCCCAAGATAATCTTGATGAAACACCTCGTTCTTACAAACGACATACAGAAAGACCAGAAGTACTTGGGGCGCTAGAAAATACCATTACGGATTCAAAAACGGATCGATACATAAAATCTGATATAACGAATAAGCCACTATTTTATGGCAGCACGACCATATTGCCATCGTCTATAGAGTCATCATTTGTTCGACCTACTTATCACGTTCGCAGTATAAGTGATGACAGTAGCAAAAAAAATATTTCTACCCATAAATCCAACCTGGAATACTTAATAGAGCAAAGGAAAAAGTCTATGTCAAAATTAAGAGGATTAGTAATACCAGAAGTGCAAACTCCTATAGTAGATCTACCCGAAATTAAAGTTCAAGATTCTTTATCTAAAACGTTCCTGCAAAAACTAAATCATAATAATGTCATCAAAAAAGAAGACAAGATCAATATTACCCCTAAGCCAATCATCCTTAGTGACACAAAATGGAAAACGTCTTTTCTACCAAATAATATTCCAAAATATTCTCCTGCCTTTAAACGAAAATCTTTACAAGTATATACGCCATCGTCTATGTCAAAGGAATCGACACCAGAACGGAAATTTGCTGATAAAGCAGATACACTTAATAAATTTAACAATAAATCCCTTTTATCACGACCAGTAAGAACTTCACTAGATACTTCAAAATCACTGTTTTCTAACACCAATCCTATCAAAGAATATAATAAAAAAATTCTTGGCGACATCCATGAGTATAAAAATGTTGAAATTAAGATATGTACAGCGACGGACATAATTGATAGTGATAATGACTCCGCAATGAGTTCTACGCAATCTAGTTATAGATCATCGGCTTCATCTCCTATGCAGAATTTAGATACAATAGAATCGGACAGTTCCCGCTTATCTCCTAGAATATCAAACTATACATCATATTCTTGTGTAAAAACAGACGTGACAAATAAGTCTTCTGCCACGGAGAAACAAAATGAAGTATACATGAAGCGTCCTGTGTGTCGATCAGTATCTTCAGACACAAACATATCTTTTAGTTCTTCTGCGGGTTCTGCAGCTACATCTGGTTCACAAGCAAGTTGTAGCTCTTTAGAAAGTTCTGTGACCGACTCCGACAAGAGAAAAGTTTCAAAAACCTATAATATCGACACGATTAATAGGAGGAATATTTTAGCATCTGCCAAATGTAGAAGTGGCAGAGACATAAAGCTAAAATCACCTGTTGTTGAAACTAAGTTCTCACACGAGTCTTATGACAGAACGCCTAGTCCAACGCATAAAGCGTCTGAACGCCTTTCTACACTCACATCTTCGGTGAGTGCTGTAGCAAATAAAGGTGAAAACAGGCGACGCAATAAAATTATAGCTGATTCTGATTCCGACTCGGATACTGAAGTCAATATTCGTCAGCGAAAAACAGACTACAAAAATACAAGATTGAAAAGGAACTTGAGCAATTCAAATAAAAACAAACCAAATGAAATAGCTGCAGAGCCTATAAAAGTAGAAGATGCGCCTAATTTTATTAAAGAAAAAATTATTAAGGAAATTAACAAAGCGGGACTTGATAATTTCAATTCCAACAGTAACTTAAAATCTTCTATGGACAGAAATAATGTAGAACAAAAGAAAGTAGACAACATAAGTGCCAGTAAAAAAGAAGTTATTTCTAATCATGAGAGATTCCGACACAAAGATTCTGTTACATCGGATAACAGCAAGTCTCTCGTCATAAGTAAAATACAGAATCCCTTATTACCATTTGATAGAATTGACAAAGATCAAGTCAAAGATCAAGTTCCGACCCGATACATAAAGCTTAAACGAGGAGCAGGTACCGGCGTTGGTCTCATTTTGGCGGGAGGTACTGATTGTGAAGCTAAGGATGTAACGGTAAGCAAACATGAGTAATAAAAAATCTATATTTAACAATACGGCTTACGTTATTACTATAAGTTGATTTAATATCTTAGGTGCACCGGGTATTAGCAGATAGTGTAGCGGCAAAAGCTGGCCTCAAGCGCGGCGCGAAGATTCAAAGCATTAACGGAAGCACTATGATGGGATTGACACACGCACAGTCTGTTACTATTTTAAAGGTACGAATTAGGTTATAAATTTAAACTTCACTGTCCGTTACACTCACTTCTGATCCGTTGAACCGATTTTAATGAAATTCAATTGCATGTAGCTTAAATTTGTGAAAGCCTATATCATTCATGCGTTATTTACTAGATTGAGCTAACTACGTGGATCATTAATATAATATGCTCATAGTCTACCCACCACCCAGGATTGACTGGGAGAGAATGTCATTAGGCGTTAAGTACGCGGATATAGCCCTTAAGTGTCAGGTATTAAATAAAAATAAATAAATGATAAATAAGTTGTAAAAAAGTGTTAAAAAAACTGTTAAAGCATTAAAAATGTAAGACGAATTTTAAAAATCTTTACGGGAATAAAGAATTTTGTCGCCCAGTAACGCAAACGAGTCGTCTTGAACATATTGTAAAATTATATATATTAAATATAAAATATAAATTAAATATTAAATATATAATTAATATTATATTATATATTAATATATGTAATTAAATATTAAATATAAATTATATCGTATATATTAAATATATTATATTGTAAAATTATATATTTTTTTTAATAATATCTCTTAAAATATTACAGGAACAACGATCAGAGGTTGTCATAGAAGTTGTAGATGATACTCCAAAAAATGTCAATGTCACGCGGTGCGGCTCTGAAACAGGTAACTATTTCTACAGGCCGATTAATTTCATCATTCCACACTTTAGGACAATACGAGTATACAAATATGTATATATTTTATGAATTTTTAGCGGAGTCGAAGGATTGCCACGTGGAAGGAGACATAGACAAAAGGGACAACAATATTACAAGTCCCATAGTGACTGTGCTGTTAGAGAAAGCTGGCGGAGGGGCTGGCTTAGGTTTCGGCCTGGACGGAGGAAGAGATTCACCAAATGGAGACCGTCCACTTACCATTAAGAAATTATTTGCAGGTCTGTGACATTTGGTTAAAGGGTATTAAGCATACTGTGATGTATTTACAAAACATAAGTGTAGATCGGAAATTTATGAGAATTTAGTTATTTAATATGCAGTATTGAATAACAAAAGATGGCCCAAAAATGAGTAGCCTCCGACTGTTATAACAATTAATTTGTCCTCTGTTGTTTATTTCTCAGATTCAACGCTAACCCGATGGAATAGTATTAGTGATAGCACTGTGTTTGTCATTGCAGGTGGAGCAGCAGCACAAAGTGGCAGAGTTCTAGTTGGCGCGGAACTGCTCTCCGCTGGAGGACAGTCGATGGAAGGCCTAACCCGCACACAGGCGTGGGCTGCCCTCAAAGCGCTCCCTTCCGGGCAGGTCGCTCTTGTTCTCAGGAACCCTAAAGCTAACGAGTGAAAAGCCTCCACAAGACACGGCCCTACGAGTTATTAAGGATACTTTATTTGGGTTAAACGAGTGGAAAATCGAATGTATTGAGAGGAAACACTGCTATGACGCATTTCTAGAATACAAATAGTTTCCGTATGCGACAATGTTTTGTTAGCAATAAGTAGTTCTTATATGTAGCGACTCACTGCTTCTACCCTCTCAAGCAGTCGTTTCCTGTTCCACATGATTACTGTTATCTTATCGATCGTGCCCATGGAAGTCGATATTTGTATTAAGTGCGACATGTATATAGTATTTTGGTATTCTCTTAGACTTTAACAACGAAATATAATATCTTTGTATTTGAAAGTATATTCAAGACTGTATTTTAATACACTGTAATACTTACCTATTTATTAATTTGATTAACGTTATACTAGTCTGGACATGATAAAGCTTAACGCACTAAGTCCATTATGCTAGATATTGTAGATGTAAAAAGGTACCAGCGTCGTGGTACGGGATTTGCTTTAAGTGCCATTATCAGCTATCTAGCGACGCAGTGCGTAACTGGTATTGATAAAAATTTATATAGAACTGTGACTAATGTGACTTACTTCCTTGCTGTTGATAATTTGTTACATAATGCTCGTCTACACGATTTGTGAGCTTTTAGTACGGGCGTTAAAATGTATGTTTCAAAGTAATAGTTTTTATGAATGTCACTTTTATCTAGAAGTAACATGTTTATTATCTGTGGTGAGGTTATATTCAGCCAGTGAACCCAGATACTGTACAAAACACGTACACCTCATTACACTTTCCGCTGCCACCAACGCTCTCGCCAACTTATTCCGTAAATATTCATTTTTGGAAAATATTTTTATACAAAATATCAATATTTTCATAATATATATTTAAGCGTATTAAGTACAAAATTAAATGATTAAAGCACCAGGTGCAGCTGTAAGGTTCCAGAGGTCATTTGTAACAGACGATTCCGTAGATCGATAGGGTTTTATGTACCCAAAGGGTTAAGAAATATTATTAAGTCTTTTTATACTTGCCACCAACATTCTTCGCTTTGAAGCCGCATCTTACCATTAAACGTTATAAATAGATTTAAGGTCCTCGTTGTATAAAGCTTCTAATAATCCACTTTACATAATTAAAATACATTATATACATAATATATTTGTATCGGTTAAAGTTCTCTGTCGCTGTAAATCGTCGCCAGTTACTAAACCGCTCTTTGGGACAGAATATAACAATTGAGAAATAAAAAAAAATGTATTAATGTATGCACGTATATTATTTCATTTGTATATTTACAGCTTATTGGATAAAACTTACGAAAATGCAAAAATATGAAGTTATCTTGTGCGTAAGTATTATATTATATTTTACTTGATTAATAGTTATTAAACACATATTTTTACCATACATAGCGATTTTTATTTCATTTTACATAGGCCCTACACTCAATACACGAATACGGTCCTGTCGCTCTGCTGAGAACTGTTATATAATGATTAAAAATGTAACGGTTTAACTCACGTACGTTTTTCGGGATGGCCTGACTAGTTTCGGACCTGTACGAGGTCCTTCTTCATGAGCTCCCACCGCTTACAGGCTCCGTCGCGACCTCGCTGCAAGCGACGGGTGCTCATAAGGAAGGACCTCGTACAGGTCCGAAACTAGTCGGGCCATCCCAAAAAACGTACGTGAGTTAAGCTGTTACATTTTTAATCATGTTATACAATATTTCGTATCGCAGTCATTTATACTACTACTATCGGTAGCATTATTAACCGTCACGCCAGGTTCCTTGCGGAGTAGGCAGAGAGCACCCAGTGCTATCTCTACCTTTACACATTTGACGTGTTCCTACATTTATAACTCTCTATTTTCACATCAGAAGCATAAAATGTCATCTTGCAGTGCATCATACTGCAGCTATCTTACGGGCTACGTTCATTTGGTTACAACGAGTAGGTATAAAAATAAATAAATACTATATTCTAACATATCTACATCGAATAACATCTTTGTTCTAACACATTATCACAGACACATATCATTAAGATGTTGACATTTTAGTCTGTCCATTTATCCAGTGCTCGCTGCACTGCAGAGGAGGCAAGTGGATTATTGTCTGTTCGAGGTTCAGGGTTATTGTAAGCAGTTTAGAGGGACGGCACTGAAAATAACATAGTGGTGAACGTTTTGTAACATTATTGCAGTTATCCATTGTATTTGGTTGCAAGATATCAAAACTTATATCTCACCTAACATTAATGAATTAAAAGTTTAATTTTATTTGTATGTAATTAATTATAAACTAATTGTTATTACAGTGTGTCAGTAACATTGAAATTTCCAGACAGAAAACACTCCATTTTAATCTATGTACATGAAGAAAATACAATATTGACAACAAATATGATGAGTAAAAGGAATGTTGAGTGGAACAAGTTGATAACAAACAGTTTATAAGAACACTATACTAGAATGAAGTTAGCAGTAATCCTGTTACAGATAATTTTCCTTAAGTATTTATTTTTCAAATATAAGTTTTACGAATTAGTTCTACTGCACTATGGTATATAAATACTATTATCTACATCACAATGAGATATATATTGTAGTAAAGGTATATATTTTATAGAGAATAAAGTTTATTAGCTTTTTTTCGAAATTAAAGTTTTCTAGTGACTACTAAAAGTAAGAGTAGATTAAACGAATAGATATTCTACATTATTTTATTTAGCATTAGTAACGAATATTATTGAATTAAGAGTTCAGAGAAGTAAATCTGTATTTGTACAGATTTCAAGTGGATCGTTGGAGAATTAATAACAGTGAAATCGCTGTTTTTTACATACTTTCACAGGTGGCTACTTCACTTACTTATCGGCTAATACAATGAGAAAATTATCCAATAGCGTACTAGCAGTACTACATCGTCACGCGAGGTCTCCTCACGGGGTAGGGGGAGCACCGGGTGGTAAAGATCTTCATCGTCACGGAGCTACCGCGATCGTTCTACGTCGATGGCTGTCCTGCCGGATCCTCGGCAAACTGGAGTGCCACAGTACCGCGGCG
Organism: Croniades pieria auraria; assembly: GCA_018248815.1. Lineage (NCBI taxonomy): Eukaryota > Metazoa > Arthropoda > Insecta > Lepidoptera > Hesperiidae > Croniades > Croniades pieria. The sequence goes on from DWJK01000320.1 coordinate 17,590, forward strand.
GCGTGGTCGCGGCGCGGCGCCGTCAGCGCGCGGCGGCGGGGGCGGCGGGGGCGGCGGGGGCGGCGGGGGGCGCGGGGGGCGGCGCGCGGCGCGCCAGGCGCAGCAGCACGGGCCCGGCGCGCACGTCCTTGAACAGGCGGATGGCCTGCGCGTGCGTGAGCCCCGCCGCGGCGCGCGCGTTCACCGACACCACCTCGTCCCCTGCGCACGCCGCCTTGTTCGATACCCTCGGCCCACCCGACGCGTGCCCGACGAGGGGTCTATGCTCAAATGCCGCATCTGAGACGACCCCCGTCCGGCACTGGGTCGAAATACGCTGATCGTGTTCAGGGTGGGGACCCTTTATCGAGTAGGCGGGTATTGAAAAAATGTACCTAAATTTAGATGGAAGTGCATCCCACTCCTCGACTATTTACTTTTATCGATGAGCACGTAATGAAAAAAGCCTTCGACAGTTGTAAGGAAAATATCTACGTAGAAGATTACTAGCCAAGTAACTTAAGATTTTCAAATAGTATCACCATTGCGGAAGCAAAAAAGGTGGACACTTTTTTTAAACTGGAAATAAAAACCAGGCTCTATATCATGTACGGGACAGACCAGTAAATGCTTTGGCTACGAAACACGACGAGCGCTAAATAATCTAAAATAACTTTGTTGTTATTTCGGCCAAGTACCAGAGACATTATGCCGACGTAGTTAAGGAAATATGCCGGACAAGTCTACGAATACCGACTAAATCTCTGCATTTTACACAAGATCGGACAATTTAAAACATCATTGGAGGAAGAGCTATCATGGATGATCACTTTCAATCATAAGGAAACGACTCAAAACATACTAAAACATTCACGGCAAATGAAACAAATCGGAAACATATGTTACCCTAAAGTTAATTAACGATAACGGTTTTGTCAAAAAAAAAGCAATGAAAACTATTCCTTCATTATCTACTTTGTTCCCTTTTCTGAAATTCATACACTTGGGAACAAAATTATAAAATAACACTGGTGTTACTATTCTTACTGTCGATAATTCGAAACTCTCAAAAGTGAACACCCAAACGGTCAAAAATTCATATTCTAACCTTATACGTATGAATTAAATGTGTATTTTTTTTATGTATGTACATATACATATATATGTGTGTGTGAATGTGTGTTGTGTATTTATTTATAAATATATACTCCGTACGCACTAAGTTGGCCATACCTATTGACTTCACCAGCGGGCTACTGGAAGACATTTCAGTGTGGAATAAGTACTGCTCTTATGCAACTGTTCTTGTGTATGTTCCTTTGTTTTTACTGTGTGTACATAAATTTAAAAAAATATATCAAACGTCTTTAAAAACTGTTTCTGCCATTTACATAACTGGTCAAAACAATTATGACGCAATTTTCCAAAAAGTATATTAAGATCGGGTCGCATCCTCGTTGTTACTTCATTATTAATATAAATGTGTTTACATTATTAGTTTCTCACGAAATAATTTATGCCTTTCAAATATCTTACCAAGGAATTCAATTAAATTTTCTTGATTCCAAAGATCTTGGCCATTAAATTTCGAATCAACAAAACCAGTTATTAAGGATAATGATATCCGTTCATCAACATTGACTTTATAGCTGACGATTAATGCTAAAAGGTTATAAGGATACCACAGTCGTGCATTATGTTCACATTAGCCACGTCGCCTGTTTTTGCCATCGGATTTAAGTAACACGTGGTTAAAACAGGTACGTAATAATTGTTGATGGTCAAATTTCGTTAATTTTCTTATATCATCACGCTAGGTCTTTTACATGGTAGACAGACAGCACCGAGTACTAAACTTCTCTATCATAACAGAAATGACGTACTTCTTCTGCATTCTTCATTCCCTTAAATATACGCATGCCTGTTTCGGAGCGTTTGGCCTCAAATATAATATAAATATTAAGCTGAAGCGAGTATGGAATGTTGTGTATAGGTTCAGTTATCTGTTATAAGTATTTTAGCCGTAGAACAATTAAGGAATTATTGACGTTACGGCACCAGACAGTCAATTTGAAGTTAACAAACGTTTTCATATTGCTTTATTAAACTTCATGCTGCAAATTTAATGCAACGATAATTGTTAAATGCAATTCCCTTTCAATTTGTTATATGCAGCATTAAGTAAATGAGTAGAATGGCGTAACCGTCCAATAGGGCAGGTGCAGGGACGTTTCCCTCCAAGATGATTAAAAGTGCAGCTGTCGCATAACCGTCGTTAAGGAATGCCCAGCTTTCTACTGCCACATGTGGGGGAAATGGTTTTAAAATGTACGCGCAGTGCACCGACTTCATTATCGAACAATTACCTTCTTTCAACAAGCCGGACTCCGCAGCTTGGCCGTTGTTAAATATAGTTTTCACAAAAATGCCCATGTCGCCGCGCGGAGAGTCCCGGCCGCCTACAATGCTGAATCCTAATCCTTTGCCTCCCGCTGACTTTGTGAAGCGCACCTGGAATATAAAATGGCGTTCCTGTCATTTAACTGTGACTTAGTTACGTGTAGATGAAGTAAATATGTATATGTTTGAATAATTAAAACAATAGAAAATTAATAAGCACCTCGAAAGTATGCGCATCTCGAGGCTCAGGGGCAGGCGGTCGTCTGGCAGTCTTCTGTCCCGCAGCAGGTGGCGCCGGAGGCGGGCGGGGAGACCTCGGCGTGGAACTGACTCGTAACTCCGCCACGCAGTTGCGTAACTGCTGCATCGGCTCCTGTCGCGCCTGAACGCGGGGCAGCCTATAGGTTTCTTCCCAGAGTCCATCAGACATATCTGTTGTTAGTCTATTGTAGCCATTCTTATAAATAGGCACGTTCGCTTCTACGTTTTCACTGTACGGCCTGCTTCGTACATCCTTAGTTTTCCTTCGATCCATTTCGTAAGCGTAGTCAATGACGTCTCTGCTCTCGTCGTCGTAGCTTATAAGAGGAGCTCGTTCTCGAGCCGTTGGCGCAGCTTTGGCGCGGTACACATTCGGAGAGCTACAACGCCTCCGCAACGTGGTGCTTTGGCGAGGCGGGGACGGCGAGGGAGGTGCTCGGGTCGTGGTCGGACTAGGGACGTAAAACGTAGCCGGCTGCTGCTGGGGTGGTGCCAGGACGTCGTGCGCGGACAGAGCGCGACGCCGCAGGCCCCCTCCGAGCTTACCTAGCGCCCTGATTATGTCAGGTGCTCCACTGGTGACTCTCAGTGACGCGGTGGTGTACACTTTTCCACGGTGCCTAAAGGAGAGCTTCGATGGCGGGCCCGGCGAGCAGTGCGCCGGCGGGCGCGGGGGCGACGGCGAACAGCGGACGGGGCTGGGTTCGCGGGTGCCGGATCCGGGCCGCAGCCGCGAGCACCGCCGACGTAACTTTCGCCATCTCTGAGACAGGTTAGCGTTCCAACTTTCTTCTGAAAAGTGTAACGCATACGGTTTTTATAACAAGTTCGGTCCAGCTCACTGAAATTAATCAAGGTTGTTCTTAATTGAACATTAATACAAGTCTTATTAACATGCAATTAAGACAATCTAATATGTCATTTTAGTTCAACGTGAATCCGTTTTCATTGTTATTTTTCATTTTTATTTAAAAGGTAAAACGTAACTTCACGCCTGTAATCCCCGAAGGGATAGGTAGAGGAGTGTAGTACGCTCACGTTTCACCAGTCATGTTTGCGTCCCATGGAATAGGTGGTGCCTATTGCCGTAAACCGGGCACACATCCAGACTCCGAGTCCCTACTAGTAATTCTAAATTAGAAAATTCCAATAGTACCCGACCCGGGATTTGAACCTAGGACCTCCTGACCGGCAGTTACGATTGCAACCACTCGACCAACGAGACAGTCGCTTTTATGAGTTTTTTTTATGTATTAACAACAAGGGCGCACCTTTAACTTACTGCTTCTAACTTTGAAAGATAAGCAGTAGTCCGATTGATTGTTACGCTACTCAAAATAAATTTCTACCGCCCGCTGCTTAGAGATTAGTTTAAGATTTAAGTTTTTAAAGTAAATCTTTAGGCGCGCCTTGGAAGTAACACTAGTAATATAACGAATAACAGTGACGATCAGACACTGGTATGTATTACTTATCTGTAACGTGTTTATACAAAATATATTTGGATTTCGAATATAAAATAGCCAACAGTTATTTTTTAGATAATTATACGACCATAGATATTTCCGTTTTGATATTTAAATTTTTCGAAATAAAAAATAATGAAAAAAATCGGCCACCATTTTGAATTCATCAGTACCTATAGCATGAAAACACAAAAAGCGGATGGTGTATCTGGTTATGTCTTGGCGATAATAATATAATCGGAGTGTGCTGAAAAAGTTAAGCATCGTACCAATAATTAAAGTTTTAATACGAACTAGTTTTGGGGGCCGAACCAAGATAGCTAATAATATACATACGCACGGTGTGTCGCGGTGGACGTAGGTACGGGTAACAGCTGACTGCATGTATATTATAACAATAAAATTTCTCAAGTACATGATTATTTAGCCATGTATCAGTTTGTGCGTCTATTTTAATATAATACTATGCTAATACCAATTGTATTTTATTAGAAATTAATCGTAATTTACATCTACGGTAAATCAATAAAATAAAAGTCGCAACGTAAATTTATATTTACTTTAACTAGGTAATCTTATTACGCAGATATTTCTCGATACGTTCTGCAAACATGTGTACCTTTTTTATTAGTATCAGCGTCCGAGGCGTAGTCGTGCGCGCGCGGCGGCGGCTGCGCGGGCGGCGTGGCGGGCGCCGCGAAGCTGTGCCGCAGCGGCGTCATGCGCAGCAAGCGCGGCCGGTCCGCATTGGCGCGCGAGCCCCACGCCGGGGCGCCCATCGCGCACACTCACTCTTCTGAAAAGGGCAGAACAATACTCATAATACATAGGCAAAACAGATAGGCATGGACAAAGTACATAGCCATAGGCAACAACCCTTATGGAAAGTCTATATCCTGGGTGGACTGAGTCTGACTTTGGTGATGCTGATGGGCTATATTTTAAGTGAAAGTCAAATGAGAAGTATTTCGAAAATATCTGCAATCTATAATATGCTTTCAACGTTCGATTTAAGATGCTATGAAATATAACGGAACCAGCCAAAGTAAGGTAAACTGGGAGACGAGAAATACAAAGACACGAAATTAACTCTAACGCTTTTGTGGTGTAACGGATTCATGAGTAACTTTAGACGGGACTCAGTAGTATATTACCAATATATTGTAATATAAATTCTATGAATATGAAACAAATATGTATGTTATTTCTTTCGTAACGAAATATTGATACAGATTATAAAATTAATAATACGAATAGTAGCAAACAGCAGTAAGTATCACTTTAACGTGAGCTCTGAATTTAACGGTAAACTTCACAGTGAACTATAATATTTTACTAATAATAGGTTATTCAATGGCAATGAAGCAATTAATATCTGTTATGTTTATTTCTTACAATGGTTGGCTCCTTATACTTAATAATTGTTGCCTGCGATTTGACTCTCAATCCTTTTGTCTCTAATTTTTTGTGTGATTACTTAGCGCCGATAGCACGCAGAAATTAACTTGGCACTTGGGAAGAATGCGTCTTTCCCGCCATATGTTTTAATTACGTGGGGTAAAAGTCGGAGAGACGCCACATGAGGAGAGTCGCCATACTTCCGGAAATTCAGTGAGTGACAATGAGATAGCTATATTTCTCACTGTTTTTATTTATTCATAGACGCTTTATTCCAAACGTGTCAGGTCTTGTTCGACTGCGGTCGAAGGTGACGTGCGTATGATGAAAATATTATTTTAGTGAGAGAATTTTTTGACGAAAATTTTAAGTCGCTGCGGTTTCATTAAGTGTTAAATGTAAAACAAAGACATCGTAAGGTAAGAATTGGTTTTAATATTTTATTTAGTTTGTTATTAACTTATTTCCACTATATTTTGCAATATATGTTAATACCTACGTACTTTATACCTATATGGCATCTCTCCCACAACTTGAGGAGAGATGCCAAC
>DWJK01000321.1:0-23637 GCA_018248815.1 Croniades pieria auraria
AGGTGCCGAGGGAGACCAAGGCTCACCTATCTCGACCAAATAGGTCGTGTTCTAACAGATGGGGGAGTTAGAAGTCTCCCAAACTGGCGTGCATGTACGAAGAGATTGATGAATGTGGAAGAAGCACGGCAGGTATGCAAGGATAGGCATACTTGGCGCTCCGTGCCCTCTGCCTACCACGTAAAGGACTTGGCGTGAAGATATGTATGTATGTAACAAAGTATAAAGCGCACATCAGTAATAATTATTTCACTCACCCACAAAAAACTTTGGCTCACAGAAGTCAAATTCATCCAATGCAGGGGAATTGGAAAGGAATAGGCCCAACTTCCTGTTAGCATAATCAACTACTGAGGAATGAATCTCGATGCCATGTGAGATACCCCCACTGCCGAGAATAAGGCCCGCGAGGGTACTGAGGTAGCCAGTGCCCGAACCAATGTTCAGGAAGGATAAGCCTGGGCGCAGCTCCAATCCTTCCATTACCTCACTGAAAGTAATTAATACATTTTTATGATGTAACAAATTGGTATTATATCCACCTATCATCATTGTCATCGTCATCAGCCTATCTCTGTCCACTGTTGGACATAGGCCTCCCCCAATGAGCGCCACTTATACTTTGGGAAAATTTCATTCTTAGAGTCTATATACTGTATTTGCTTTACATAAGTGTATTCATTATATATACCTATATAATGTATAAATAACAAATGAACTTCTGAAGACTGTATTGCTATATACCACTGTAGCAACATCGTACAACATGATACAGATTTCTTCTTTTAGTTGGTTTAGTCACATCTTACAACACCCAGTCATTTCTGCATGAGGTCTGAGGATGTATTCTTTCTCTGTTCATGGGGACATGGACCCTCAAGTCAGTTGGCAGAGGAGTGTAGTACACTCCCACATTTCACCAGTTACGTTTACATACAATGGAATAGGTGGTACTCCTATTGCCATACACCAGGGGCAGATCCAGACTCTTAATCATTACTAGAAATTTCTACTAGAAAATATAAGGTAGCAGAATTTGATGTACTTGAGTAATCCTGGTTACAAAACATTAGAGAGTAGACAGGGATAGGGAAAGCTGCTGAACTGTTTCACCTTGCACATAACCGAGGTAAGTTTGCAGAATTGACAGCCAACCTCCAGTAGTCAGAGAAGCACTTTAAGAAGAAGAAGAAGTCAAATATACTTTCTCTCTACACATAGTCAATGATGTGTCTACTTAACTATTTAAGATGTTAATCATTTCCATCTCTTTTTATACAAATATTATTATTACTATCAAAGTAATCACCAAAAATTTTACTTACCTAAATTTTATTCACGAGTTTCCACAACTATATCATACCAAATTAAAACTGGTAATATAATTTTTATATTTAGTACAACTTGAATGGAACTAGTTTATATGTAATACTGTTGATTTGTCTAAGTAAATCAATGATATAATTTGTGTGCACTATGCAGCATGCCCTCAATGCAATTCAAAACTAGTTTTTCCAGTTGCAGAATGTTTTAAATTGGCCGCCAGAATGCTATAGATCAGTTCTATAGGGTTACATCAATATGATGGTATTTAAGGGTATATGAAATATTAAGAAAATACAAGAGTGTTTCAAAAGTGAAGATAATTGGGTACTTCCAAAACACATAAAAATTTAAATAAAGTGCCTTAAATCATCACTGCCAGTTCACAGTGTAAAAATTGTATAAATGAGCCATCATTTCTAAGAGATACATTCATTACAGAGTGGAAAAAATGTAGTAAGAGCTGTCATAAAATAATTCCATTTGAAAAAAATGTCCATTAGAGACATCCACCTTGACTTGGTGGAAACACTGCTCTTTCACATTCCACAATTGCATGCCAGTGCAAGGAGGCCAAATTAGGTGAAAAATCCATAGAAGACAAACACAATGAAGGCTGCTCATCCACCTCATTCACAGGGGATAACATAAAAAAATTCAAGAAATGCTATTAGAAGATCAAAGAGTAACATCTGTCATTTAATTGTAGTCACAGGGATCTCATATGGCAGCTTTAATTGAATCCTTATCAGTGAATTGACTATGAAAAAAAAAGGATTCTGCCCGTTGAATGCCAACGATGTTAACCAAGAATCAAAAGAAGTGACGAGTTGACATTTCAAGAAATAATCTTGAATTACATTAACTTCCACCCTGTTTTCACAATTGACTCCCCAGTGACTTCTATTTATTTCCATGGCTCAAAGATTAGCTCTAGGAGAGAATATTTAAAACTGATAATGAGGTCATTGCCACTGTTGAGGTGTTTTGGGAGAAGCAACAAGTAAAATATTTTCTTGATGGAATTCAAGATTTAGAAAATAATAAAGCACATGTTGAGAGACTATGTAGAAAATATTGGTATCCATGATTGTTTGACATAGCCTTTATTATCACTTTTGATCAACCCTTGTATTATGGCAAGAGGATGCTTAAGCATCATCACAAAACAATTTAAATGTAAAATTATATTTTTTGTTGAAATGAACTAAAATTCTATCTATAATTTGACTGACATCTGCGCTACTCTCAAAGCTGTTCTATTTGAAACGACTCTACAACATAAAACCAGCATGTCTCAGGGTGTCCCAACAGTTTATTTCTAACTAATATCTTTCAATGAACCGATATTTTTCAGAAGTCTTCAATAAAAATTATTCCAATGCTAGACAATTATATTATGACATTTGACTTATAGTACATACAAACAAGATGAAGTTATTATCTGCCTCCTACCATATTACACAAATAGTAACTATTTTTAAACATGCTAATATATTTTTACACTTATACACATTTATAACAGGCTATGCTAATGTTTGAACAATTGTATCCCAGTTTTACCTATGCAGGGCACCATGACTAAATCTATATGTTGCATCAAATTAAAAAAATAATCTAATAAATTTCTATGTTTTACACTTCTTTCAAATTATTTACTTAATAAACTCCAATAAAATTCCATGATAAATTTCGTGCCGTGTTTATTATTGTCACTTAGAGGCTGAATCAAAATAAAGTAATTAAGGTGCAAGAAATCGCACGCAATGCGTAATGTCTGAAAATTTTTCACCAGCAACATTATTTTTTTATAAACAATAGCTTACTAAGCCAAAGACTCAAATAAAGGTGAATTAAAAAAAAAGGAATTATGTTGAAAAGCATTAGATTTATGATATTCGAGAGGAACTTTCTTATCGTCATAAGTAATGACCATTAGTACTTTATAAATAATATTACCTGTAAATGCAGGGCGATGACATATGCAAGGCGCCATTTCGCCAAGCAAGATCTTTATAAGCCTGGTCACGGGACTCCGGAGTCATATAGTCAGCTCGGTCCAAAGCTCGGAATACTCGTTCCACGCTCTTCGATCGAATATAATTACCTCCCATCAAATTGTCTATCAATTCATTATTATCCCTCCCAGAACTCACCGCACCACCCATTTTGTATGATTTTGTCTCCTATTTCACCCCAAACTTCTCAGCTGATATCGTTTGTGACGTCACAGTTGTTTTCTAACATATTCTTTGACCGCAAATATTCACTATAATATCGCGATTATACTGTTTACCCTCTTTTATTTATATAATTGTTCTAATTTACTTTCGTAAGCTTTTATTTTACTTGATAGTACTAAAAAGAAAGGCACTAATACATTTTAGTAGTACAATCCAATGCTACCTAGCACTCGATTGATATTTGTTTTTTTCTTTGCTTACAATAGATGGCCGCAAGCAAAAGAGGAACATTCAGAAACACATATACGTCATTTGATTTCGTAGTTCGACGATGAAAACGATCGACATATCGCACAGTCTTCAAAATATGATCGGAATAGTACAGATAACGTACAGTACATAATTGTAAATGTTTTAAAGTAGCTTAGCATATGTATTGCATTAAAATTGTAATTTATCATACGAGTCGATCTAGAAATTTCTTAGGACCTAAATTAGGATTTTAAATACGTACAAAGCTACCGTACATTGTTATCAAAAAAGACAGTTTACCATTTATTGATTTATATGCAATTTGCACATCGCGATTGGGTATGTAAACTAAAAATAAGGATTTTAAATAAAAGTGCGCTTTCGACTGTACAATCGCTGTAAAGGGAGGCATATTTAAGTTCAGATAAATAACTGAAACTATCCAATTTGTCGAAGTCAATAAAGAATATTCTATTTCGTTATTTGATCGACATATTTCATAATTGCATCTTATAAAAAAAAAATAACCTAATTAACCGAACATGGAAATTATGTGGGAATGTATATTCGATACCATTCTTAACAATCTATCTTCCTAACTATCTGTTTAAATCACTGATCTTCATATACATGGATAGCAGATACCTATGGAAAAAATAAATAAAATGTGGGATAAGGATGTAAGTAGTCAGTGTTTCTCGTTACTCAGAAAATAATCAAATTAAGTGACAAGCGCATGCGCAAAGTAAACGGCACTTTACAATTTTTATAACTATAGTGGACACGCTTGTGCGCTACGTTACGTTTTAGTTCTTTTTTCAGTAACCAGAGATGGTGATAATTATTCAATTGTTGTTATATAGAGATCAGTGGCTTAAATCCATTTTCTACAAGTAGTTGAACTATTCAAATGAGCTTGGATCGTAACGTTCACGATCTTTTTAAAGTGTTTAAAATAAGTTTAAACGTAGACAGATAGTTTCAAAATATATTAGTCACATGATTTTGCAACGAGAAATTAAGAATTTTTTTGTAATGTTCATTGACAGAGTAAATTAAGAACTACACAATACGTGGCTCTCATGATGAGTCGTCATTATTCTTTACTCTATGACAAATTTGACAGTTTAACAGCAAGACAGTTTATTTCTGAAGCATAGGTTTTGGCTTGGCTTCTCTGAGGCACGTACGCGACGCAAAATTTTTACGAATACTGCAGAATAACAATAGTTTCGTACTGTAATAACTAAGCTGTATAAAATATTGATAATAAATGAAGTTTGATCTAGTAGATTGGACCATTTGTTAATGTAATTTTTTTGCACTTACAAAAATTAGTGCTGTCGCTTTCTGTTTGTGATTGCGATAAGTGGATGTGAAATAGATATTTGTGACGTAATATTAGGTACAGAGTGTTGTGGACGGTGCGATGGCTGAGACGAGCGAGGCGCAGGCCAGCGCGTCGGCCCCGGGTGGCGACGCCGGTGGCGAGGACGACAAACGCGACGAACGCATACTAGAGTGCAACATATGTCTGGATACAGCACGGGACGCCGTAGTTAGTATGTGCGGTCATCTTTTCTGGTAAGCAGCTACTCCTGTACTTATACTAGAGTATGCAAGTTGTGAGAGAGAGTTAAGTATGTCATGAGAACAACTGACAATAGCTAAATTCTAACACCTTTGGATGATAGATTCAGAATATATTTATGTACGGGAACAATTTATTATGATACATAACATGGTGACCCACATGTAAAAATCATATTTGTGATAAATAGAAACTAGCTTCAGTATATTTATTCTGGAAACCTCTTTGTGACATTGTCACCATGACCTACATATACTATACATAATTTCATTGTTAAGAAGTTCTAAAACACAAATATTAATATTTTTTGTTTTGCTCTTAATCTTAATTATAGTATGTTAGAAAGAAACAGTACATTAAGTGTGACACGTCAATGGAGTGTTTGTAAATAAGAGTTATAATCTGGAGTGTTTAGTAATAAGAGATATAATCAGTGGCAGAGCATAGCTTAAGTTTGTTGTGGACAAGGGACATTTCACAAGGCCTTCTGGTAGTGCAACAAGACATTATATATCTTTAAAAACTAACACACAAAGTGAAACTTAAAACTTTTTTTTTATAAATAACAATACAAATTAAAATGGAGTGCCTCATTGGCTGAGTATTACAAGTGTGACTGCAGATCAAGAGGTCCTGGGTTCAAATCCTGGGTCGGGTGCTATTGGATTTTTCTAATTTCAAATATCTAGTAGTAACTCAGAGTTTGAAATTGTGCTTGGTGCATAGCAATAGGCTCACCACCTATTCTGTGGGATTTAATGATAACTGGTGAAACATAGGAGTGTACTGTACTCCTCTGCCTACCCCAAGGGGGATTATAAGCTTGATGTTACGTTTTTAAAAATACAAACTATATTTTGTCACCCATATACATATTCATAGAAGTCTTAGAAAGTTGTTTAGTTATGTAACAATTTGATTCTTTTGATTTGTTTAGGGACTACAATTTTTTTCTATGAATACTAAAATACTTGAATACAAAGAAATATAACTGAGTCAACACATCAATATGAGCAATGTAATTCCAACAAATTTTGCTATAATACGTGAAAATAATTTTGGTATCATAATATATTTATTAATTGGACCTGCAAAGCCATAGGCCCACATCAGCCACACCACCTCTGGTGATAATAATTTAACATACTCTTTACATTTTAGAGCACAATTGATCAACATATTATGTAGTATTTTTAACTGCACAAGATTTCCATTTCAATGTCTTTGTTTGTAATAAATTGCTAGCAATTTTATTAATTGATGTACGGGAGTACATTGATCTGAGCTCTGCTCTAAATTACCAAAAAATTACCAACTTTTACTTAAAGTTACTAAACCAAGAGATTTTACTGAGTAGAAATGTTGATCTTATTTGTTATGGTGGATTTCCAATGTTCACTACAGAATGTTGATTCATTAAGTAACATTTTAAACATTTCGAGACATTGAACATTTTCAGCTGGCCATGTTTACACCAATGGCTAGAGACTCGACCCAGCCGACAAGTCTGCCCCGTGTGCAAGGCTTCTATCAGCCGGGATAAGGTAATTCCTCTATACGGCAGAGGGAATACTAAACAAGAGGACCCCAGAAATAAGGTATGTCATACAATGATTTTCTTACATTAATTTTGGATGTGCTGTCATCAAGCTGAGGATAGTGTGTTATGGAGCTTGTATAAGGTGTCTTATATCTAACAGATTAGAAATATATGTACAGAGGAAGTATACTTGTTTTACTATATTTTATTTAGTAATTATATTTTAATTTTATATGTCACACACATATGATCCTTAATGAGGGTGAACATATGTAATGGTAACCAAGCAGCTGATAGAGACACATAATATACATATCAAACACTAATATAGATAAATACTTCTTGTACCATTTGCTTATGACATAAATATTTATGAAGATCAAATGTGCGACCCTTAGTTCAGCAAATAGGCCATTAACAATTGGAAGGTCATTATGCAAATGAATTCGATCAAGATATTAATGTTTTTGCTGTTCTTTCGAAAATGTCCCCGGTATGCAGTGCACATTTTGCACCCTCATACCCCAACAAGGTTAGAAAAAATATAGGGCTTCAAGTTTGTTTTTAAACACAATTGTCTTACAATACAGACACTGCCAGCAAATTTAACACAGTCATCAAACCTTTTGCTATTCCATAGTTAGACACAGGTCTCCTATGTGACTGATATGGGTCTAAGCCTTATTCTGCCATTCTGTTCAAATGTGGATTGACAGACTTCATACCTCATGCCTTAGACATCATTATAAAGAATCATAAGGTGGGTAGGTTTCCTCACAATGTTTTCGTTCATCATTACAGATAATGATTTTTAACATGCATTTTTTATAAAAAAATGCCATATTAAAATTGGGACCCAACATTGATTGAATGCTCTTTGTAAAAGTTTAATTTTTTCCTAATTTTGACATGAATTATTCTTGGCATTCTTCATTTCAGCTATTGTATTTACAGTGTAAATTAACTACAACTTTATTGTAAAATTTTTAATGAAAACAACATAAAAACCGTACACTAAGAGTGTACATATACAACAGTTATATAAAATCGATTGTTAAGTTAAGCCCTCTGGCCCGGTCTGCAAAAGGCTGCAGGCAGATGCTGGATGCGACAAGCCGAAGACGGCGCGATGGCACTCGTTGGGGGAGGCCTATGTCCAACAGTAGACTGATATAGGCTGATAATGATGATGATGAAGTTTCAATACTTAGAGTTCACTTGAGGAGCAACACACAACAATGAGAGGATATAAATGACAAGAAATCTCATTACACTTATTGCATTATAGTTTTTGTTTTGTTAATCCCGAGATTACAATTGAAGGGGCCATTGTACGCCTACGGCGACGTGGCCACGTTGACGTAACGTCGAAACGAAACTTGCACAATAGCTCAAAAATTGTCATGGTTCTCATGAACTATACAGATGTCCTCCGTCGGTTCTTGCTGTCCACAATAAACTTATCTTTTTAAAATTTGCGTGTTGTTCGAATTATTAGCGAGCCAAACACGCTAGTTTGAGGGTTGTGGGTATGATTCCCATCTAGGGCAAATGTTTATGGTTTTGTGACGAGCTAAGTAGAGCCATGGCCACCATTTCAGCTGTCAATGCGACTATGAGTGTTATCTCGCGAGCTAATGACTTAGCGCCATGCATTTTCCACGTGTCACGTAACATTACAGCTTGGATACTACGTTAATGCGCCGATTATTTCTGAGGACTAATTTAGCGTTAAAAAAACATGTACCGATATAGTAATATCGCGCAATTATTCAATACTTTATCGCGTTACATCATGTTGCCGTTGAAATAGCCGCGACGGAGGTGTTATTGTATTAATATGAAATCATATCAGTGTACTTATGCGCCATGCAACTTATAGACAACATGCTCTCCCTACTCCTCTCACCTTTCTCCATTGCCTTCATACTAACGTTTTTAACGAGACTAATCAATCAGGAATTTAAATTAGAATTTTAGTACATATTTCTTCTTGTTGTACCTCCACGCACGGCCCTCTGATACCCACACTGATACCTCTGGTAACTAGACTATTATTAAATAACATATTATATTCGTATTAACGTACGCTTATTTATACACATTTTTTACGCCCGGGACTTTGAACATGGGTGAGAATCGAACCTACAACACCCGGCTCAGCCGTCAGGTTTACTAACCCCTGGATCAAAGGACCAATCAATATTAACATTTAGAACAATAGACATGCTAAATGTTAAATTCAGTCGGAGCGTTAGTGTCTATAGGCACGTGCATTACTAACGAATAACACGAGGCAATGACAGGTACTGTATGTTCGTGCACCTCGGCATTGCTCACCCTCTGCACGGAAGTACAACTGCAAATTATACTCATTTGTCTTTAATTTATGTATTAAAATTGAAAAGGTAAGACGTACTTAAACAAGTATAAATATTTTGAAATCCATGAGATATGTATATATCCCATATATGGAACCTGGTGTCGCGTTATAATATTAATAGTGCACTTTTAGTTATGAGCTGTTATTATAGCATGGAGTCTCGATGTATGCCCAATGTTATGGCAATAGGCTCGCCCGTTATTACATGGCATGTATAACAAGACGTGAAAAGTGGGAGAATTACTAATCCCTTCTCTGAAATACCATACAAATTGTATGTCTTTTAAAATGTATTTGTAACAACTATTAGCGACCGGGCCGGACGGTGTAATAATAATAATACATTGTTGTCATGGGCGTAACTATACCTGCCTTCCTTTTCAACTAGTCAAACGACGTTACATAACAGCCGAGCCCCAGATCCTACCGAACCATTTTTTTGTGATATTAAAAAGCTATGGTCCCATCCTAAGTTATCTGCCGCTTGCTTCCCGACTCTCAAATTTTTCTTTTGCTTGTTGAGGCGAGGGATTAAACCAACCCGCATTTTAAACGTCGGTTTCAGTTGTCACTGGTCAAGTACCGGTTTAAGTAATAATCTCTTGGGTCAACTCAAACTCGGCCATCTAATTCCAAACTGGGCTGAGCTCTTGTTAACTAATACTATATCTCACGCCTGGACTCTTACGAGGTAGGCAGAAAGCACCCGATGCCAAATATTTGTTAATTATAAATCGAAGTTGCATGTAATAAATACAATATTTATTACATGCAACTTCGATTCCTTGGATACCTAATAATTTTCATATAAATTTTTCAACACTAATTTCGCTCCTTTAAAAAAGTATTCGAAATAGTGTGTGTGACATTCTCTCATGCCCAGCGTTTAAACTACCTTCGTACTAACAGTACTCGACGCAATTGCATTACAGTTTCTTTTATAAATACATAACATAATTTAATTTACTATTTATAATAGATATTTAGATAAATTGTTTATTTTCACGATATAAAAAATTAACACGAGAACGTAGACAGCAGTGCGGCTGTCCCCTTTATTTGTAATTAAATATTGAGTTTTTAATTACAGTATTAAGTCGTTGAGAGAATTTATCGTAATAAGACTATAAGGAATGACTAAGCAAACTAACGGTATAATACCGTTATACCGCTTTATTAAATCTTTAATGTAATTTGTAATGAAAAAATCCAAATGTGAGTCTAGAAAATGATTCTTAAGTGAAATACTTCTTTTCAAAGTTCTGTACGCCAACAAGAGCTCGTCAATCAGCTTTTTGTCATTGTCGCTTTTATGGTTAAATGAGACTCTAATAGTTCTGCTTATTTTTTGACTAGTTGAAATGGCGAAATAAGTTTATTTAGAGCTTCTTGAGTTAACAAATAAAGGCTTATCATGAACTTCTTTAAACTCAAAATCGTTATCAACTTTAAGTTGGCGTGAAGTGGAGAATTGTGGGACGTCAATATACGGATATATTACATTATGAGGCAGTGGTCTCAATGCTGAAGATAAATTAGGGTAGTGAGCGCTTGTTGTGTTCTGCTTGTGGACTCTGTCATTCATTATAGTATTACAAAAATAACAATCCGAAAGCCTTCTGTATGTTTAGTTTGTGTATGGGAATAGAAAACGGCATATGACGTAATCCCTTCTTCCAATCTATTAAATTTTTTCATGCATCAAATATGTGGGATTGAAGCTTTGTTTTTTCTAAAATTTGCGTTAGCTTTTTGAAAGTCAGTCCAACACAAAACGAAAATTGTTAGAATTATTAATGGACTTTCACATCAAAATATTCACATAAGCACAATACTTGAGCAAAGCTACTAAAATTTAAATTATTAATAAAAAATCGATAAATAATCACTACATTTTATGTCCGTTGACGTGTCTTTATCAGGAAAAAATTAGGGTGATTAAAAAAGGAAGTGCATTTTTGTAATGAGGGTAGGGTAGGAAGTTAGAACAGGACTACTTATAGTAGTGCCTGTGGCATGACCATTATTGACCAATGTTATTATTACATGAAACCAGTCAGAAAAGTAATTTCTTCCATCATTTCATTTTTGGAATATCCTTTTTACGGTCTTTACTAAAATAGCTATGTCGTCCGTTAAAACATAACGGATACACGCATACTTCTATTACATATACTTATTGAAAAATAAAATATTTTTTTGCCCGTTAAGATTTGTATAAATTTTGAGTACCGAACATAAATGTAATTTAATTCAATTACGGCTCGCATGGCGTGGAATCCTGGTCGCCAATTCAGAATGTTAGCCTAATTGTGTACTCTCAAGCCACGAACCACGTGACATCCGCCACGTTTTCGATTGCAATAGTTTATCAACGTATCTCGTACGTTATCAGAATCATTTTAAAAATCATTTAATACGTTGAACATGACTTATTTAGTGTATCGCCTGAACAATGTTCACTGCGATACCCTACTTCGAAAGGTCATTACCAGTGCACGCTAATTCGTGAGACAAGGTTATAAATTAATATTCCGAGGTAATTAATTGTAAAATAAATGCGTACAAAAATAGTTTTACTTTCCTATTACAGTTAGTAATAATAACTAAACTCCTTCCTTTAGTAACCAATGTAACTTGTTTTCATGATTCATCAGAAAAACTTCATCATGTTTTCGCAGCGCGCGCAAGTTCCGCTACTTGTTGATAAATATATGTTATCTTCTTCATCTCACACGCCAAAAGAACCGTAATTTTAAAAGAATATAGTTTATCATTGTTATAAACTATAAAGTCACACGAGATTCTTTACGGAATAGGCAGAGAGCGTCGAGAGCCAAATATCTCAATTCCTACAGATTTGATACGTTTTTTTCCATTCATCGATCTCTTTATTTACCCGAACCGGTTTCGGAGACTTCTGACCTTCCCCATCAACCAATATCTGACCCATTTGGTCAAGGCAGATTCCTTGGTTTCTCTCGGCAGTCGCATCTATAAAGAATCGCGTTGCATAATTTATTAGTTATTCATTTTAACAAAGTTCGTACCATTCGCAAGCAGGTGCCGCCGCGGCCGGCGGGGCACCGCACGGAGCCGGAGAACACTGGCGGGTTCCCGGGCTTCGGCTTCGGTGAAGGTTTCCACATGTCCTTCGGCATCGGCGCCTTCCCCTTCGGTGTCTTCACCTCTACCTTCAACTTCGGCGACCCGCGGCCTAACGCCGGTAAGTAACCCTATGACATCAATAAACCAAATAACCGTTAATAACAAATATTAAAACATTTTTGTTTTTTAATATTAGCTAAGAAATGATTTTGAACTTCAGTATTAACTAAATAATAAATTGTAAGCGACGCTTGATTTTAATTCTCAAAACTCTATGCTAATAACACAAATCGTCCATTAGCATAGTACTCAAAAATGTATCCATTGAGTTGTTGGATTTTGATTTTATGTAAATACACTCTAAATACACTGCCTCGTTGTTCAAGTACTATTGGGTACTATTTGATTTTTCTAATTTAGAATTTCTATTACTAATCCGAAGTCTGGATCGGTGCCCGATGTATGGCAATAGGCCCACCACCTATTCAATGGGATTTAAAAACGTAACTAGTGATACGTGGGAGTGTACTATACTCCAATGTCTACCGCTTTGGGGATTACAGGCGTGATGATGTTACGTAAATTCAGTATCAATTTGTAGTGCAGTTCGGATTCGACAGTTCATACCTGTACCTACTTGTTAGGTGGCGGTTATCTTGTATTGTAGTCACATTGTCTCAATAGTGCTACCTTGTTTTGTTTAAAGAGATGTGATGAAGTCATCCCAGGAGGAAATCATAAAGTTTTATCCGTGTTTGTCTATTTGCTGCGAGTCCTTTAAAATATACAAAGAAGACTTCGGGTGCACCGTAGTAAAATGTGTTAACTACCGCGCCCAATTATCTTGGGGGCGGTAGTTGCCTAGGCTTTTTTATGAACTAGTATAACGATTGATCCCAGCATAAAGCAACCTACCTAGGCACAGCTAATTGCCCCGGGCAGCAGCGTTGGCATCGCGAAAAGCGGTGCTTTGCGATCCCAGCCTGTATGCGCAGTGTGGGATTGATGGCCGAAACCTCCTTAGGGCAGGCTATGCCCAGCAGTGAAGGGCTGATGATGATGAATATAGCGAACGATATTTTCCTTGTGTTCCAGCGCCGCGCGGCACAGCGCAGTACGACGAGGAGCAATTCCTGTCCAAAATATTCCTGTGGGTGGCCATCTTGTTCGTGCTGTGGCTGATCTTCGCGTGAGGCGCTGCAGCCGCGCGCCGTCTAGCCGTTGCGATCACACCACTAGCTGTACACAGTTTAACCGTTCAGATCACACCGCCCCAGCGACACGCTCCTCCGGCTGCCCGATGATACATCACTTTGTACTTTTGACTTGTATAAAAACACGATAATACCGTGCTGTAACAATGTAAGAAGTTTCTGTAGTACTATTAATTTATTGAAAAAATGTAACTTACTAGAAACGTGAAATAACCAAAGAGAAATATTTTGTCCACTAAGACGCAATAATAAATTTAGCTGATGTTACTTAGCAAGAATCAAGGAATACTGTAAATGGTAATGTGTACCTTTATCTAATTATTTTACTAATTGTAGCTAAAGCATTACATGATACAAAACGATAGTAAGAATTAACATAAACTATTCAAAAATATATCTACGTGTAGTGACCGAGTGAGAAGCGCATTGATAAGTGCTCGGCTTTCTATCTCTCTAATCTCCACTGAAGTTAAGTGCTGAGAGGTTGTCAATTTTATTATTTAGTAATTGATAACAATTATAAGAAATAGTTTCCGCCTTTACTCTAAGGTATATGGGGTATAAGGCCGTCCACATTAACTACACGCAGTGTTGGGTATAGAGATGGATAATATCCATACTTACTTTTTACACGAAGCGAGCAAACTTC
Source organism: Croniades pieria auraria (assembly GCA_018248815.1). NCBI lineage: Eukaryota > Metazoa > Arthropoda > Insecta > Lepidoptera > Hesperiidae > Croniades > Croniades pieria. The sequence goes on from DWJK01000321.1 coordinate 14,244, forward strand.
CTTTGAATTCTACTCATTGTTCATGCATCACCGTATGCCGTACACGCAGATAGTTGTCAAGTAACATAAGGCTAATTATGTATATTAACCAATACACACATTTTGGCAAAGTAAACAGAATTCATTGTATAACTCGCAGAGCTTCACGAGGCACTTCGTTGTGCTGTCGGTAGTGCGTTCCGAGGTAGTTCGTAGTTGATCTCTGCGTGTGGTACTCATGTACAAAAATATTTCTACATCTACATTGTATGTATGTCGGGTTTCCCTCATTCTTTCGCCGCGTACCATAAAACCACCACGAAGACCACCTTTTTTAAAATAAATTATTTGTCAGGAGGTAGCGACGGCCTCGCCTGCGACCTGTGTAATGACACACGTTGCCGCCTTTGAGCAGAGCTCTATATGCGCCTTTCTTGAAAAGCACCGCGTAATAGCCCTCCGGACCTGCTGCAGGAACTTTAGGAAGGGTGTTCTATGAGGTAGAAGAAGAGACAGGATGGTAATGCAGCCATTGTCCTAGGTTAGTGGGACAAGCAGTCAGTCTTTTTTAACATTTATTATCGACGCTGGTGGCAAATATCTAGTATTTTTATCATTCGGCCAATTACGTGCCTGAACAAATCCTATAGAACCAGATGTACGACCGAAGGTCATCTCGTGGTCTGTTCGTTACACGATTATGTTACGTAGTTTTTTCGAATCCAGAATAAACTAAAATCTATCACTCGTTTTAGACTTGTATCGCGCGCTGATAAAAATCTCAAGTAAAAAGAATCGTTTTGAAATAAAATGAATATGAGTATGTCTATATAAGAAAATGCATGGTGATGATTTTGTCAACGGTATTGGTGTAGTGTAAACAGTTGCTTGTGGGCAGTAAGAATTTATTTTGTCACCGTAGCATAGCGAGTACCGCCATTTATTATTGTTACCGCCAATGCTGTTCCTCATAAGGAATTAGAACTCTTTTCAGAAGACGAACTGTTCATTTCCTTTTCGCATGATTCGATCTGATCCTAAAAAACATATCTATTATTATAATGTCAACATTGTGATCGAATTGTGTCTCGAAAAAATAACTAGTACCTAACTTTTATATATTTTTCCGTTGATTATTAGTACAGTTATGGAGACATATAAGATACTTTACTGAGCTTTATCAGCCAACGCAGCGGACTCTCACCGCTGTGCAATATTAAAATTAGGGAGTGAAATCGAGGTGTAATGTATTTAAAGAGAAATTTTCGCATTTTAATGAGCAGTGTTGTGTGCAAAATAACATTTTGGGGAAGTTATTATGTATTTATATGGATACGGCCCTCTTTTAACCGAATACAGGTTATTTGACTAGTTTTAGATCGCTGTAGCTAACTGCTGATGAGCGCTGTGATAACTGTTGATAAGGAATTAATGTGAGCGTTCGGTCGCAGCGCACTTCGAAGTTTGTAGTAAAGTAAGGTTATATGGGCCAATAAAATACTAACGGCCCTTACATGTATAACTCGCAGAATTTAACTGGGCACCTCGCTGTGATGACATAATAGCGAGGTACAGCTGTGTCGAAGGCGAGAATGGCAGGCTTTACTATTTGGACACAGATGGGGAAGGGAGAAACGCGTTCCTCTTAAGTGCAAAGTTGATTTCTGCGTGTTGTAACTATCGAAAGCTAGATATTTATATATAGCAGATGCTATCGTATGCATCACGTAATTATTAAAATATTTTTTATTAAGTATTAGTTTTTGTGCCCGCAATCGCCATACAAATTCTTGTTATTATCGCTATAAAAACTATAAAGGCCACGCGTAAATCGAGATGGGTATTTAGCGAGCTCCTTTTTAAATATCTGCGTGATTTATACAAAGCATTACATTTATTCCATTTTGTTGACCGTATCGTAACACTTGTCCTACCATGTTGCTACAAATATCTCAAATTACGGATAAATATCTGAAACGTTACTGGATCAGATGTAAGCAAACATTTCAAAGGAGTCATTTTAAAGCTTTTACGTAAGGCATATGTGATGATATGCAAACTACAAACTAAAATAACTTCTATATAACAATTCTACAACAATGTCCATAAGCGTTTGCCAGCTCATAGTTACGCAATTAGATTTTGAACATAAATGTGGACAAATGAAGTTATGGCTGGTTATATGTATACTAACTGACCCGGCGAACTTTGTAATGCCTAATAATGTGATTTTGTCTTCTTTGGACTAATCTTTAAACTATTTATGTACATATTCAAATACTGTTTAATGTTGAATCAAGAATTGCATTTGGCATACTCGCAATGTCCTAGTACCAGTGTCCGAGAATGGTACCATCCATATGCCTATGATTGTCTTCGCAAATCCAAATTCTATGGTTAACATAATTTTTCTCATTTGTTTTCGTGGTAAAGTTTGTTAAATACCGTCAACTGAGTATTGTTATTTAGTGCGAGTAACACTGGCTGTTTGTTAACATTATTTCAGATGTACCGAGTGGACACTGTATTTCAAATCCCGGTTCAAAGTGCCCTAAAAACGGATTGTGTTACGACAAAAGCATCTAAATATTTGATGGCTATGTTGTCTAGTAATATAATTATTTTGGTCAAGAATTTTATTATTAATAAGAGCCAGGATTTTAACACTAAATGTATTTAAATTATATTGAAACATTGGCCGTAAACTAATTTTAATATAGTAGGAAAGTTTACGTGTACTTGTTAGTTTTATGTAAAGACCAGACTTTTGGTAGATTATAATATGGCAATATTCCTGTAAAAATAACGTGTATATACTTAAATGTCAATGTTCTACGTAAAATATAAATAAAAATGCATAACACGAACATGATGTTTCATTGACTTCCACATTGTGGACTTGACTGCGTCTAGTCCATAGAAGTTAAAAGTGTATTTATTAATTTGGCAAATGTAAAGAGGAAAAATTTATCGATATAACCTAAAGGATTAGCAAGCTGAAGGGGGCAATGGGCTGGTCACACCTGTCACAGAATCGATAACCTCTGAAGTAGGCGTGCTCTGCCGAAGCGGAGAGAACGCCGCGGCAAACGTAACATAGGATGCCCTCCAGCTTGGTGGAGTGGTGATATACGCAAAGTGGGTGGCAGCAGTTGTGTGGGAAGAGCTGGAGATCGAACTCACTGACGTGCTATTATTGGAGACACCTGTGTCCAGCAGTGGATGGTAATAGACTGATGATAAGAATGATGTCGATTGTTACTTAGTTGCAATATTTTCTAGTAGAAGAGAAGACCTCAGGTTTTCCTGATAAGGGAGATGCAATCTCCATAACGAAAGATAGCGTGTGCTGAAAAATATCGTACATCTTGAGAACTAGAGTATCTCCAAAACAATAATTATGAGGTATGTAGAATAAGACATTGAGTTAACCTTATCCATTTTATTATTGAACTATTGTCTTAATGAGATGGGAATAAACTTTTCTTAAATATAATATACAACACGTTTCTATGTCAATTACAGACTGGTCGTTTCCACAGTATAATATCATCTTGGACAACAATTAAATTTCTAAGATTATGGCTTAATAAAAATTGAAATACATGTCTGTCCAAAATATATACACTAGTTGTGCCCACGACTTCCTTCACGTGGTAGATACTATTGAAATTTCTGGATTTTAATTATTTTTTTTACAGAAGCCTTTTTCTAGAATGAAAATAACCTAAGTTACTCCTAAGCTACAGCCCTTTCGGAGATTACCCAAAACAAACAATAAGACTGACAGACAAAAATGTCAAAAAATTGCGTTTTTGTTATATGTAACAAAACAAAACCTTCAATTTTAATTTCCATTGTTTTATGGAAAAGAGAGTTAATTCTGCAACAGAAGCATCTTGGGAAATGCATACGTGTCAGATTAATTTAGTACTTGTAACGTGTACGCACGAGTGAAATAAAACCACTTTGGCATTTTAAGCTGCATTTATGTATCTGCTATACACATTCTCTTTTTAATTACTCGAAATTAATAAAAAATTTCACAAACAAAAAACTTACGATTCTGCAGGTTAGTCATTATCAGATTGTTGACTTGTTTTTCATTTATTATCTAGCGAGGAAAGAGTAAAATACTCTGGGGATCCTGACATTATAGATCAAAATGGATACTTAAATTATTAACACACTTCAAAGTGTTTTACTCCATATGCAGTCATAACTATGAATTTTCAATAATGTCCATTCAACTTCCATAATGTAAAATTGAATAGTTGAGTGGAAAATCATTTATCCCAGTATTGAATTTGTGAAATCAATAAAATACAAACATTCCACTGAAATGAAAGCATTCAGTATCTAAAGGTTAATGTATTTTATATTTTCAAGATGTTCGATGATTTAAATATTGTCATTGAAAAGTTACTTAGTGTGACATGTTTATAGCTATTGAAAAATAAACACTTTGTCAAGGATTAAACAATTTTCACTAATGTATAATATACCAATTCATAGTGATCTAACTTAAACAAAATTAAGACTATCGTATTCAAAATTAAACTTTTCACTCAGCAGGTGTTTTGGAATATGAACGGATTGAATGGAAATGTAAGTGACAGGAACTTACAAACACATGAAAAATTCTTAGTACTATCTAAATTTAAACACACATTAGTGGAAAAATACTTTGATGACAATTTCATAGCTCTCCTGAAAAATGTTTATTAACTTCCAAATTATTTTTCCAGGTATATACAATATGAGCAATTACAGTGACATTATAAACATGGTATTCCGGCGATCGGCGTGCCTCACACGGACACGAACAGTGCTGTGACAGTTCACTTATTTCGTAATCATAACCCTAATTGTAAGTCATTGTTCATAAATTTTGCTAATTGACAATTAGCATTTTGTTAGAAATGTATATATTATCTTACTTTTAAAAAAATGTTTTTTCCGGCAACAACAAATTATATTAGGAATTATTAAAGAAACGTGGAGCGACTCACCCAGGATCTGTTACTAGAACATTCTAGCACTCGTCAGTCACATGTGCTAAGATCGAGGAGGGGGAGCGTACATGAGATTTAGTTAGTGACCCGGCGCGGCGGCTACTCGAGGCCGTAGAGCTTGAGCGTGCGGTCCATGCTGGTGGAGGCCAGGTAGTGCGCGTGGCGGCCGAAGCGCACGCCCGTGGCGGCGGCGGTGTGCTCGTTGAACACCTTGAGCTCCTGCCACTGGCGGCACAGGTACACGCGCACGTCGCTGCCGGCCACGGCCAGGTACGTGCCGCTCTGGTCGAAGCATAGCTCCTTGATCGCGTAGCCCTCCTCCAGCTGGATGGTCTTGAAGTTTTTCAGCTTTCTCAGGTCCCACAGTTTCACGCACGCGTCCTCCGCGGCGGTGGCCAAGTAGTACCCGTTCTCCGAGAAGGAGATGGAGGTCACCGGCCCCACGTGGCCCGGGAAGTTGGCTACGTTGCTCTGCTCCTTCAAATCCCAAATCTTAACCTGCGAATTTTCCGTTCCCGTTCCGAAGATGAGCCCGTCCGGATGGAACTGGGCCGTAGTCAGACTGACGCCCGCCGAGTCGCTCACCTACAAGTAGATACGTTTCTATAAGTGTTCAAAGATGAATATTTCCTAACTAATAATAAATCTATAAAATATTATAACAAAATAACATCCCGAAGAGTTAAATAGGTAATATAATAATATATAGTACCCTATAACAGTCAAATGTATCGCTAGTGGTGATCTTTAAAAGGTATTAGTGAATTTTTTTTTAACAACTGTCTATAGCTTCAATTGGTAAATTAGCTAAGCGTTCAAATATGAAATACATCAACTCCGATGTGAGTAAATGGCTGTTACCTTAGTGAGCAGTGCACCAGTGCGTATGTCGGAGAAGGCCCAGTGCTGGTCCGTGGAGGTGGACAGCACATAGTCGCCGGTGGGGTGCAGCGACAGCCCCGTCACCGGCCCATCGTGCGACCGCAGTATCACTGTCGTCTGAGACCTGGAGCGAATGTTGTAGAAGAAAACAATGATAAAGTAGTTTTGTTTGCCTTTTTTACAATATTCGCTTTATATTATTATTATCATCTAATCACACCAGGTCCCTTACAGAGTAGGCAGAGGGCGCCGAGTACCAAATATCTGTCATTAGAGGTCTCGCATACTTCTGCATTCAAAATTCATTTACATTATTATCACGATTTAAATCTGAACTACAGTAGTATTTCACTCACGTAGGCACATTCCAAACGCGGATAGTATGATCCGGCGAGGCGGTGATGACGGTGTCCTCGTCTGGATGATAAATGACCCGCGTGACCTTTTTGGTGTGACCCTTCAGGATGGCCACCACTTGCTCCGTGTCCTTGTTGAAGACGGTAGCGTTCCGGTCGTTGCCGCCGGTCAACAGTCTGCTGTGGTCCGATGGGTTTATGTCCAGAGCTAATATGCCCGGCACGCTGGCCGAGTGGAGACCCTGATTATTGACAATAAAGTTGCAATTTATACAAACGATGTATAGTCAGTCATTGTTTAAATTTGTTACTTATTACTAATTACTTTTCATTTTCCACAACTCTCAGTGAATGCAAATTTTTGAAGTATAAAATATAGGCTAGTCACAATCGTAAGGTATTGTTACGTATAGGTACGTATTTTGGCGGTTGGAAACGATGCAATGCACTGAACAGGGTGACGAATCAAAGATGCTCTCAGAGTGCACAAACTATTTATTTATACTCTATAGTATCACTGATATTCGCAGAAATCGTTTCCTCTTATCGCTTGTTGAACCTCTCTTAATCGCTTTCAGAAATGTTCTGTCTCGTATTGTTTTTTTTTTTCTCTAAACTGTCCTATGCCGTTGACCTAATGGCCTCTACAGCGTTAGCGAGCTTGGAGGCGAGCCAGCGAGGCTCTGCCTGCAGTTTGGGGAGAGAGCAAGGGGTGGAAGTGAGGTCCAGCACGGGCTGGACCCCCGTCTCCGCCCCACGATTTACTGTCTCGTATTGCAGCGCCCACACGGCGTATATACCGTTTACGCGGCTTCTGGTGAATTCGAGAATGTTCGACAAGTTTACACAAAGCTCCGCCCACTCGCCGGCTGCGTTAATATAGTAATTAACTTCAGACCCCAAGCGATAATCGACCACAAGTCTTTGAATGTAAGGTCCGTTTTCGCTTGTCATGACAAATACTTTTCTATTTATACCTACCTATATCCAATACATAACGAACAACGACGTTTCGAGATACTATCGTCTGTAACAGTAAGTCTGTATGTATTTATATCAAGATAACAAGTACGCCAACCCGTACTTGGCCAGCGTGGCGGACTACGGCCTAAACCCTCTCAATATGAGAGGAGACCCATATTCCAACAGTGGAATGACAAATGGGTCGATTATTATTATTATTCATATGTAGATAATGTACCATATATACATGTTTCATACATACGATCTTTTCATAGAGGAATATAATATTATTCCAATGACTTTTCCTCAAACATTTCATTAACGTTGCTTGAACTGGAATTATACTCAGTTAACATTTAATTTATGCTCAGACCGCGGAGTAATTTACGTGTTGTGGTTTAACTCTGCTCCAAAGCTGAGTGGTTACAAGTAGTTTTTGCTCTTTCAGGTGGACTTAACTTACAAAGTTCATAAGTTACGTCTCCAGTTCATACCGAAGAAGCTGCAACGGATGCATTTCGGGCAAGTGTGCGCGCTGCGCTGTCACGGCGAGAGGGCTTTTGTGTTCGCGAGCGGAGCGTGGGATCAGACCCTGAGGGTGAGTTGACACTAGCGTGAACAGTTATCGCTGTCTTATTGTTCATAAGGATATTTATTATTTAGTAGTTTAATACCTCGTCTGTATTTCCGCGAAAAGGTAGCTGAGGAGTGTAGGACATTCCCACATGTCGCGTTTTTTTTATACCTCTTAACCTGGAGTAGGCGGTGAGTCTCTTGCGATGGACCAGACAAAGAACGGACTTTCAGCTATTATTAGAAATTTTAAAACACTATAGTACTTTGTCTGACCTGGAACTCAAACCCGCGGCTACTTGATCTACAATCGCACTTGCAACTACTAAACCAATGAGGCAATCGATTTCATATTTAAAAATGGTATGAAAGTAACCACTACATGATCTCTTTCGCACTTCCATATACTTTGATGTGTCACATTAAAAGTTGAAAGGGCAATGATTTAGTGCTTTGCAGTTAGTCAACAGTCATTACTGTCATTACTACATTTTTAATACCTTATAGGTTATATAGTGTTCGTCCAACGTAAGCTCAGTTATTCCACAATTATTCCATTGAGAATTACGTCGGCGTTCCATTATCGACGACGTCTCATCCTCTCCCTACTGTGCGCGCACCTGGTTTTTGCACCTTCCATATTTTAGAACAGGAATTTGTCAAAGAAATCAAAGCTTTGCTCCCGCTTTGAAGATATTTTTGTCATTCGCATCAAAACCTGCTACGGAGACACGAAGGTTCGTACAATAGTAAATCATGTGTCTATGTACACTTTGCCTTCAGTTAAAAATTGTTTTGATGACCATTTATGAGTTCATAACATTTTTTTTCTATTATTATTACCTGTATTTAATGTATGCCGGTAGAAAGAAAAATTTGTAAACAGTAATTTACGTAATTAATTATGTTTTACGCCCATAATCTTAAAACCATAGCTTTAGGAATTATTGCCGGTTTGTATGTTTGATTATACATATATGATTATATATGTCCCGGTTTAACTCGCGTACGTTTTTCGAGACGGCCCTATGGCCTGTTTGTATGTTCTCTCATCGTGCAAAAACTACTGGACCAAATTCCATTAAAGATTGAATTTTTTTAGAAAGACGTGTCTTCCTAATAGAAAGAACAGAAAATGATCGCTAAACTTTATATTCACAATGCGGTCGAAGTTCTGGACAACAGCTAGTATGATACAAAACAGGTACCTAACAGGTAAATTTGTTCCTGTTAATTCCATTCTCCCAGTAGATATTGTTACTGGATATATTTGGAAGAAAAAAGAAGAATGTTTGTGCCCTCGTTACGCTTGAATGATAGAGAAACTCATATTTTTGTGCCTTTTAGTAAGCGATACTCTTGAGATATTCAGATATTTCGTTACTAGAGAATGAAAATGAGGTGAAAACCGCTTTAGGAATTTTCTTAGAAATAATATTATTCTTTGCTTAGGAGTGTTTTATTATGAATGTAAAAGCTTCGGTTTTTATGAACAATTACAAACATGTCACTATTCTTTCAAGTACTTTCAAAATTATATTAATAATAACTGTGCCCCGCGGTTTCACCCGCGTTAATTAGAGAACAATCTATTAAAAAACTATTTTAAGAACATCACGCTATGAT
>DWJK01000322.1:0-23605 GCA_018248815.1 Croniades pieria auraria
GGCCTGGCTTGCAGTATTTTGCTAGAAAATACTCGAAACTGATCAGACATATACTTCAGTCTTATCCCTAAACTATAAATGAGCTTACTTCTGTACTACCACAACATTCCATTATACTGCACTTCATACCATGGGAAATAATAAAATCACTGTATATTACAATCAGATAAGGAGAACCTGTAGGATTGGTTTCTTCTCGTGTTAAAAAGATTATTGGAACTATTGATTTGTACGAAAGTGTTAGTAACTGTAATTGTATATATGAAATGGCAGTCGAATCATGTGCTCAAAATGATTCATTCTTGCGGCGCAGGGGGACCGGTGTCAGGGGAAGGTGCGGGCGTCAGCGCGGCCTGCGCTCGCGCCCGCGCCAGCGCCTAGGCCAGCGCGGGCGCGGCAGGCCTCGCTCAGGGACGGTGTGGGTGCGCTGAACTCAAAGGCGAACTGCTCCCACCAGAATCGCTACTCTTCTCTGATGCGCATGGCTCCCCGCCAGCAACGAATTTCACTACGTTTAATTTATGATCCGATTCGCAAGTATCATCTCTCGCACCGCCTGGAAGTCCCACGCTACGAGGGACTGTTCTCTCTCCGACTGTTCCAGGATAACGCTCAATTCTATCACATTCGGCATCATCGGGCTGTCGCCGACGCACAGAGCGCTTTGTTTGTGGTGCCGGCTCGGGGGGCCTGTGCGATGGTTCATCTGTTCTGTGAACCAGAGGCGAAGTGCGCACTCGAACTCCACCTACTCCGACGCCTCCTTCATAGCAGCCAGAATCGCGAGGAAACTGTCGTCTACCAAAAGGGGAATCTCCTCCCTCGGAACTGGAACCACCTCCTTCAGCCTCACCGTCACCTTCGCCACCTGGTGCCAATATAATAATAAAAATTAAACAGTTTAAAAACTCCCAATAATACCAATTATTTTTAAGATGGCTCTTTGTAAATTTGTAAATACTGAAATGACTGAATTTGTAAATACTGAAATGACGAAAAGCAAAGAAATAACCTTAGTAACTAACTTACATTCGAGCTGGTGCAGCAGTTGAACGGCGGCAAGGATACGAGTACGATGCTCGGGTGTCATAATGCCCAAATAATCTAAATCGGAAGGCTCAATTTCCTTGAACAATTCGATATCTTCATATCCATTTCTTGCAAAAGCGACAGCATATTCAGGCAAGTCTATCCTTCTCAGCAATTCTTCGACAGTTCGTGGTCGAGTCTCCCACAGACGTTCGCGACTTTTGCACCATTTGGATGTCCTCGACCTCGTAGCGTCTCTCTCAGAAAGTACTTCAACGTTTGCAAATTTGAAGTTGCCGACTTTATTGTTAAGCACGCCTCTCCAGATTCCGGAAGCGTTCATGTTTATCACTTCAATGATGTCCCCCTTCTGTTGACAAATTGCCGTGCCATTAGAAATTACTAGCTTGCCAAATTACAAGTTGCATGTTGTATTTAGATGTCTTACCTTGTATCTCAAGGCGTCTTTCTCGTAAATGTTGGGGATGTAATCGACGAGTGCTCGAGCCCGACACAGCATTTGCGGTACGAGTAAACTCCGCCCGGCCGGACTTAATTCTATGTTTTCTTCTGCCGAGAGAGAGGAGTGATTACTACCGGCGCGAACCAATGCTTGTGTGCCTGTACATAAATATTTGTAAACTTAGAGGTCTAGATTATACGCTACGTCTATTCCTGCCACAGAAACGAAGTATACCTGTATATGTTTGTTTGGTTCTTGGACTGGTGTTATTTCAAAGTGACTCCTCGAATAGATATTAGTAGGGATAGGTTGTTGAAATGGAATTATAGTATGTACAAGTACGAATACGTTCCTATCTGTAAGTGGTATGTTGGGCGTTATGGTGCAAAGAAAGGAAAGACATTCTTATTTACAAACGTTTATAATATAATAACACAGACAAATCAATAAATCCACTCACTACTGCCTGATCCGCTGGGAAGACTTTCAAAAGAACTATTAGAACATGGGAACGCTTGGTCGCCACTCGTCCGTCTATCCGAGCCTTCAGGGCCTCTTTCTTGTCTTAATCTTGAGATCTTCCTTTGAACGTCTTGTCTTAAACCGCGTACTTTACCCGCTAGATTTGATACCCCTTCGCATTCTTCGGCTGACTGAAAAGAACGATATAAAAAGGTTAATTGGGAATAGAAAATCAAAAGCAACAATTGTTCGCATCAAAATTTATTTCCTCTTATGTTTAAGAATTTCACTAAATTGCAATAATATTACCTTATGCACAGTGGCTATGTGTTGCGAATCCGTTTCGCTCTCTTGATCTTCGTAATCCGAAGAAGCGGGCGATAAGGGATCTATTCCTATCCGGTAGCCTGACATTTGCCTGTAACCTCTTCTTGAATCCCGTTCCGAGCGACTGGATTCCAACGAAATGCCAGACAACCTCGAACCTATAGATTGGATGTCAGATGCGGCGTAATCCCCGCTCTCCCGATCTCTCGGCGTTCGCAAGGGGATCACGGTGGTTGGGTAGGGACCGCTCTGTGGAATTATTAATCCTCTTCGCGGAGCTCTCGATAAGCTTATATCACCAGCGCTTCGAAGAGATATTACGCCTTCACCCCTTGGTTCGTTCCGAAGGTTCAGCGTGAAACAAACTCGACCATTCTGAAATGACGCTGCCGGTGCTCCTCCACCCATGAGAAAGTCCTCAGGGTCGCTCTCGTACGGGGGCTCATCGTACCAGTGGCCCCTTCCAGATAGACCTCTCGCCTCATCGTCGTACATATACGTATCGTCTGTAAACGAGTCTTCTATTAGTCTTTTGATATTTATCTTTCAATTGTGCAAATAAAAAGGTACGTGCTAACAAAATGCAAAAAAGTTACCGTTAACGACCTCCCACAAAGTGGCGGTTTCACTGACAACACTGGAACAAGCTGTGTACGAACATCGGAAAGCCGTGCGTGGTTGATGCAATACATTGTATACAACATGCATTCAGCACTCTGTCGCAAATTAAACATCTTGATGAATGGAGATGGGTTCACTGAATTTATCTTTACATTTAATTAAAATTTTATTCTCTCATAATTTATTCTTTATTAGCGATCTCCACAGTCGTTACCGCAGTGGGTCTTCACTTTTCGTAAGATATTCAAACCTCATTTGCATAAAGAAATTATAAAATGATTGATGGAAGATGCACATCGAAAGCAAACCGTATAGGAATAATGTGATATCGAACGATAAATCAATGGCATTATCAAAAATAAGCATTCCGCAAAGTTGACCAATAAATTAAGTGTCAAAACATCGTGCAAGCAACATGCTTTAAATTTATGGTCCAATATAAATCATAATTTCAATTCTAGAGGCTTCGATATTTTGACTTTGACGAATAACTTCACAACGATTATCACTATCACAAAAGCGAACATCGATATAATATGTTTTTCAGGCGCATATAATAACAAAAGCTATATCTGAAATATCATTTGATAAACGTCATATCAATGCGTTTAGTTTTCTATAGATTTACGCAGCTTTAACACGTTTCCTTCTGTTGTTCGTTAGACGATAAAACGAGTTTGGTAGATTTATGGTAATTTGGTAATTCAGAAAAGACACGTTTTTCTTACATTATTTGTTTATGAACAGCAGAAACGAAACGTGACTATTGATTTACGGACAAATAAAAAATGACGCTAACAATTTGAAGCGAAATAATAACAGTCAAAATACCAAAAGCAACTAGACAATGAACAGCCAATATGTTTCAAACAATGATCATGACTTTTGAATTCTTTAATTCCTTTAGAATTGATATAACACTGAAAACAGTTAATCATTGTTTCAATTACATTCACTAACACCGATATCACAATCACAATAAAAGCAGCCGACGAACACTGAACCGCTTTAGAAGCGAAATCAAATTTTCATATAGAAAACGTCTTAACGAAACTGATACTGCTGTCAGTCAGTATCTAAAATGTTGTCTATTATCAACAAAATTTTAAGAAGACGTACATACAGGTACAATGTAGTGGATTTTATCAAAAGGAGAGTATATTGGTAGAAAGTTTCAGTATGAAAAACATATTGCTCTCTTAACGCCGCCATTTTATTACCGGAAGTAAATGTCAGTAAAACTAGGGCAACGGTTAGGCTACATAAAATAACATATCACGATCGTATGGCGTTATTAAATCTGCGGAAGATGCGGTTAAAGTAACCTTTAGTTAAAATGGTAATATCAATTTTGTTAAGACGACCTCCAAAACAATTATTTCGGCAACGCAAAGACACGACAATGTGAATTAAAAGACACATACCTCCGAAGGGGCCCCGAACTCCATCTCTGCCCATATTCATGAGACCGTGTCTTATGTCTCTCAAGATCTGTAACAATAATAACAATATTGAAGAATACAGAAGTAATAACCATAGAAATGATAAAAAATATTACATTAAGAGTTGCCATAATTAAAATACTGGCCAAAAATAAACAATGGTATTAAGGTAAGGTCCACTTTGATTTTAATCGATGACTCGTACTCGTGTTGAAAATAAAAAATAAAAGCACATACGAAAAGAAGGGCTTCACAGCCACCATAATCATTGCGTGGGCACAATCCTATTTACGATCTCCTTAAGTGATAAACAGCGGGAGAAAACTTTGCGTATTTTTTTGTTTTAACAAGCTTACTTTTTAGAATTCGCGAGCAAGACAATAAATATACGGAGGGTACAATAAAACGACCACTTCCACGTAAGTAGAAAAGTATTGAACATTAAGTTAATTTATGCACGTTTTGTTTGCAGGCGACGCGCGATGCGGCGAGTACAAGGTATAGGGTCACCATGTGAGCGAACCGGCGTAAAGAGGGAAATAATCCTTTTTGAACTCTAAATTTATTTAAGCGTCAGATTTTTCATTACCAACATTATTATTGAGTCAAAAAGATAATATTGTAACGAAACACAGTACAAAATTTCACGATGAAAAAATCGATTCAACTAACAAACTATACATTAAATAAAACTTTTTTATAAAAGAGATTTTAGGAAACATAAACCTATTCTTTTTAAAGATTATGGAAAGTCCAAACAAATAGGTATATATGTGGCACTTCTACAAGCAAGGGATTTGCGAGTCTCAGAGCAAATGAGATTTCATGTTGTTGAACACTCGGAACGGAATAGCTTCTTGGCAATGACAGTTAATGGTCTATAGAGGAAGTTTTGAATAGTCGTTGAATCGTAAGACAGTTAGTGAATAAACTGGAGTCGTAAAAGAAAATTTCCAGACGCGTGTTCCAGAGGTTTTGTTGTTTTGTTGTACAGTAAAATTAAATTTTATTTATGCCGTGGTACTAACGTTTTAATGATGTGACTGTTTTGCCACTTTGTTGCATCTAGACAATTTTTCGTGTGATTTGTATATGGATTATCATATCCGCAACAATACTATTGATACATGAACATCGATGTTAAAATATACCACACAAATTTTAATAGAATTTGGTTTCTCAAATTCTTTGATATATTTCAAGAACATGCGATAGCATGGTATACATATATATAAAGAAATATCTAAATGTATGAATAAATTATTTCCTTCAATGTCAGCCATTTTGAATATCTTGAATTGGTTAGCAATATTATGGACATCGTAGCTCGCGTACATGTTTTACAACGTCTGTAAAACTTCAATGTTCGATGCCAAAGTAGTGTTCGACATTAGCCCGTCAACGAAAGAATCACATCTTCGGAATCTTGTCATTCAAAAAGTGTCCTTGTATCCCTTACGAATAAGTTTCTTTTCGGACGTACCAAAGCACGTCTCACAGCTTTTCGGTATGTTTACGTGGCATAGTTTTACGAGCAAACGAAATGCGTGGTGAAGGGCTTCCAAAGTTTTGCAGGGAAGCGATACAACTGCCTCTAATAGGCTTAGCTCGAGATTAGGGTGCGATTAGCAGGAGGCTCGCGTCGCAACGCGGGTCGCAAGATTACCGGTTCCGTGAGTCGCATCAGATTAGTTTTGAGTGTGTGTCTCTATGTGTCTGGGTGTGTGTCTAAGTGCCAGTGTGGCGAGAGCCCTTTGTGTAAGATTAGGGGACTTTTGCGAGGCATGTGATAGTTTCGCATAGTTCCGATCCTTGAGGTTTTTAGGGACCGTATTTATTTCTTAACTATAATATATTTTTATAGCCGTAGAGTATTGAACAATAACATATTTTTTTATTTACGTTAGTACTGATGTGTGTGGAAACCTCTAAATACAATTTTATCCATGAAGAAATTGACATGTATGCCATATGATCAATACATAGTTGTTTAATGAGGAACAAGGCTAGTGGACGTACAGGTAGTTCTATGTAGATTCAACTAAGTAAACTACGATTTTATGTAAGCTCCTATGGAATATATTGACGGTTACTATACGTATCTGTTTGTCTGACATCTGTAAAATCATTTTCGCTATGAAAACTGTTCAGTTATCATTAAATTGCACATATTATTGTCTAAGGTAGAAGAAATAAAATATAGAGCAATAATTAATTTGCTATCATTAATTTTTAACATAGTTGTAAAGCTAACAGTTATTACCTCCTCCTGTTCTCTCGCTAATTTATCTTTCTTCTTCATGGCTTCTTGAACTTTTAACTGCAACAAAATAGTACTGTCAGAAAAGGCATGTAAAAATGTTATTGTCAATAATAAGAATTGTAAAAACGAAAACAAGAAAAAAAAATGTAACAAAAAAAGCCACCAAACTAACATTGACGACACACGACACAAACTAAATACATGGTAGTTGATATAACGACTACAAATATACGACAAACGACAATATTATTATTATTTATTATTATTAAATAACTTGACTAAAACACATATACGTTAAAGTAATATTTAGAAAATACTATCCTACCCGTACAAAAGCACCTTTATTATAATACGACTGTAACTAATTTGTGCAATACGAAAATATTTTTTTAACCTTTTATCGCGATTATTTAATGTAATTATAAAATTTTCCCAAAAGACGATGTTGTTTAAACGTAATTAGAATATTAATTAATTTACGCAAAATTAAAAAGTAAATTACGTGACTTTACCTTTTTTGAAATACCTGTGCGCAAAATGGCTACGTTCTTTATACTGGTAACTCAAAAATCGATTACATTTTGAAAACTTTAATAAATATTACGATTGCTGGAACATAGTAACCAGTAACATTGACTGATATCCGTTAAATTCTTTTTTAAATTGCAATTTTCACAAAGGAAAAGTGTCAAATAAACAATGTTTAAAAAAGATAAATCAAATTGTATGCTAAAATCATGAATCAAATTAAATGTGCGATAAAAAGCACTAAAAAAATCACACGACAATAATTTTAAATTAATTAAACATAAACAACACCTGACAAAATGCAATTGTGACATAAATTCAAGATTAAATTCGAATAAATAACACAAAATTAAATGCGGTGTACAAAATAAATCGAGCGACATGCGAACATGCATTCTCAGAATTATTATAATACCATCGTGCGCGTCGTGCAGAAACTACAACATGTGCAAAATACATATGCGTGCTGTTAAAACGGCTTTCTAAAATACATATATGTACATGAAAATGAGTGATCCAAAAATGCATAATATATAGAATTTTTTGAATAAAATTGAATCAGCCAAAAAATAAAGATCCACCTCCTATTCTTTAGACATTCCAAAAGTGTACCAAAAATATGGCGAAAAAATTTAGAATTTTGAATTTCATTTTTCTGTTACGGCTCTGTTGGCAAATCGATAATAAAAAGGCATATTTTTAAACAAAATGTATTATTTAAATGCGTAATAAATCAATTGGGACGCATGTTCGTATTGCAAAAATTTCGCATGAAGCAATAATTAAAAATATGAAACAAGACACGGTAACAGGATACGTATAAACTTTGAAAAGCTTACAGCATTAAAATATGAAAGTCATTTGTATATATAAATGACCGATATAAATGCTTATTAACTTTAAAAGCTTTGCCATCCAGAGCATAACAGAAAGTTTTCCTGCTGGTAATCTGAGGGTATTATGTTTGCATTGTATATTATTCAAGTGTTCCTTACAGAAGTTAATGTTTTTAATTAAAATAATGGTCCAATTTTCTCAGCAAAAGTTTTATTATTAAATAAAATAGCTTTTTAATAAATATAAAATGAAAAATAGACAAGCAATTTTATAAAATGAAATCGCAATTCTCCGTAATAAATTCCAATTTTAAATTAAAAACGGTTATAGTTACAACAAAGCAATTTGAACACGTTGAATTAAAATTGCTTTTATTATTTTCGTTTTTAAATTAATAGTATATAATATTCAACGCAAACATAATGTACCGATTAACAGCAGGAAAACGAGCAGCTCACCCTATGTATCGTCTCTTCGAAGGTGTTTGGTTGGGCGGCACTCATTTGAAAGAAGCGGAGGCGGTCATAGTCTCTGGGGTCAACCATTGATCTCAAGGCTGTATCTGGGCCTGGACCGAGGCCAAGGCCACTTTGGAGCACGCTGTCCGGTGTGTCGACCTGAGAAAAGTTAATATTAGCTACTATAAGCCGTGCGAATAAAGAAAGAATATCAAAATGACTTCCAATTATAAATCACTTGAACCCAACATAATTTTAATGAGGTAGGAGCAAGGATTATCTGTGTAACTATAATCATATATTTGGACCTGTATTATTAATTTTATTGATATACCTGTATATCTCCAGGATTAATCCTGTGATATACATATATACATACGATTCCCCTGATAGCAGATGATAAAAGGGTCATAGCGATCTCATCTACAGCTTGAAACTATTGAAGAATATTGAAAATCAGTAGTCATTTTAATGTTCATTCTTGATAAGCACGAGTTATATCTATTTACATTAAGTTAACGATGCGGTGCAAATTTCTGTAAATTGTACATGCATTCCGGTTACAAAATACCTGTTTCGGTAATAATTATACCCGTATGTAATAAGACTTACTAGTACTTCCTAGTATTGTTATACAATATAAAACTTACATATATCAATGAAAACTAAGACAATACAACTTCGTATGAAGTAAAATACACTATTTTATAGTGAATTTTGGAACACAAATTGTTAATCCTTCATAGTAATATTATCAAACATTTCTAATCAACTTTTGAAACAACATTAGCATATATGTTACGAAAATATACTTTTAATTATTAATTGTATATTAATTAGTAACCATAAAGTTATAAAACCATAGAGTCATTCACAAACCTAGTTTAAAACAGTACGGTTTTAAGAAAAATAAATTAATATGTAAACTTGTAAAAGTCATCTAATTTAATGCTAAGTTGCACAAAAATTTTATCCATTTATCAAGCGGCGATTATTCATTTATCTTATAAATATTAAACGCAAATAGAGTGAGTGGTTGGTGTAACTTTCTTGATACTGTTCCAAACTTTCTCACAAATCACGATTGCAAGCGGCCTGTTAAATTAACAGTGATGTAAGCAAAATGAAAAAATATTTTGCAGGTTCTTTCTTCGATTTATAAACACCTCATACCCGCTTTCAATATATCCAAAAAAGAATAAAGGAAAAATATTTAAAATGATCTTATTAAAAAAGATTTATTCAATAGATTTAAAAACAAGTGTTGAAAATTACATATATTAAAAAGTGAAAAATAGGTTATCAGAATATTCAAAAAAAGAACATTTACGAAACGATGGCGACAATCATGAATACTATATCCGCCTCATGTAACATGAATAATTTTAAAAATGGAAGGATGTACGACGACAAAGGAAATTAAAAGTCACTATAAGCGAACACCGAAACACGTCGAAGTGACAATGTATGCGAGTTTGATAACGGGACTATAAATTTAAGAGACCCCCGTCTCAGTTCCGGGTTTTGTCGCATTATAGAAACGCCTATTGTCGGCTATTCGCATTATGCCCTTATCAAGTCCGAAGTTAATGGGCGTGCTTTGTAACTCCTATGATTAATTGATTCGTGCCTACATTGCCTTCATTGTGATGCAAATATCCTTAGCTTTTTTCGCTAAGTGATGATGATTAATTAAATATATGATATGCGATACGCTTGTGTGTCAGTATTGCTTTGTGCTTCGTGTTTGTTATAAACTGAAAACATTTGATTGTTTTTACGCATTACTGAACTGTCATAAGGCTTAATTAAATATTTTATGCGAAACTTCACAATCACAAGTATTACAGCAGCCTGAAACTCGCCATCCACGCCCATTTGTTATATGTATTGTATTTCTAAATAGTAGGTATGTATTTCTGAACAGTGTATCGGAATTGTTAGTAATTACGTGTTCCGATCACAGTTCCCCTAATTGACATTCTGAAACATCTATCAATATCAGAGTCCCCGTCTGCGACAGAGGACCTTGACGCCGTGCTAACAATGTATTTAGCTGAATTACGTCTGATACAGATAATTGATTGATAGTTGCATTAATTTAATCATTAGACTTTAGATCTAGCCTAAAGTTTCTAGTGTCTAAGTTACCTACACTAAGCTAAGCGGGTAGCTAAACCAGTAACAAATATGTTATAATGACTCAAAAACCAGTCTTATATGTAGATGAATATGACAATTTATCTCCTGGAAACGTCATATTAAGAGTTGGAAACAAACAGCATATTTCTCATATGACATGTCATCCTGTACTGCCCAGTACAGGTAGTTTAATACAAATGGAAAATATGACTGAACTGAATAAACTCTCACGTCGCGAATCTACGAAGAACGTAATCTATGTCAAAAGCACAGCTCTGAAAATATTACCACTGTAAACATGATAAATGTGGCAACATAACAACTTTAGTTGCGAACTTTGATATAAACTGGGGATGTACAGCGTTTCATAAAAATCGGTTCTGGAATATACGCAACCATTTTGAAACAAAACAATGGACCACATGGAGAAATTATTTCAAAAATATATTTACATAGTGCATAACATGTTTACTTTAGAATTATTTCCTATTTATTCACAGATTCTTCAATGTTTAAGCTACGACTAGATTCATTGTCCATGGCACGTCCTCTACCAGTTTTATAACAGAGTTAAAAATTGGATCGTTAGCAAATCGATGAAAACATAAGTTAGATGTTATCTGTTGATTTATGCCGTACTTTAAATATACAGAAGTAGGTACGTTCCAGTAATGTTATAATGTATCTTTGACCGGGTTCCAAGAATATTTAGCCATTCAATCACATTAAAAAGGACATCATCACCACCTAGTCCATGGGCCTTAAACGAAACTGGAGAAACGTGGGAGTATACTACACTCCTCTGTCTACCCCTTCGAGGATTACAGGCGTGAAGTTACATTAAAAATAACAATTAAATAGTATAATCCTGATTAACGCTACAATAGTAAAAGGTATTTTCACTTACAGTTATGCCATAGAATAATAATAATAATAAATAAATAACATAATGACATCGATAATAATTAGATAAAAAGCTAATTTCTAATAGAAATTAATATAATTATGAGTATCGATATCCCGTGTTGGTTATATTCATCCTTTTGATAATTACTTTGCATTCGGTCTCATCTGTATGAGTATTGCGAAACTTACTGCTTTTACAAAATTTTAAACTAGGCGTCCCGATAGTCATAGAACAAAAAAAATAAAAATAAAAAAGTATTAAAAATAATATTCTATGTATTTATGTTATATAAATAATATATATGTAAATGTATATAAAAAATTGTCATATTTTTAAAGCTTTTTCTAATACAAAAATGGTTCATCTGAACACGAGTGGGAACCTTTGTGGAGTCATCGATCCATTCTTTAATCGGACTTTTCACCCCGAGGCCACAATCCTCTTAAGGTTTAACTCCACACAGCACGGTACTAAACTCATTGTGGTCGAACCGTAAAGTCCTGTTGATGACGTTAAAAAGTTCTACTTGCTTGAATATTTTAGTCATTGTATATTTAGTACAGTAATCTGCTTTAAAAGGATTTGATAAATCCAAGGTTTCTATAGATACTTGTGAACTCTCGTTACTGCCACTAATCAAAATATAAAGTTATGTAATGAAATAGAATTCAGTTATTTTGATTCTAAACTACCATAACTCTGCCGACAGCGCATGCCAATTCTACTAGTGTTGCATATATTAGGTTCGGCAACGATGACCATTTAAGACCAGGCTCCCCGTCTGACTATTCTCCAGGTTACATTAAAAAAAGGTACATAAATAACGACTAAATAACGCGAATTATTTATATGTTGAACAGCTAGATGGAGTGACGATATACGCAAAGTGGCTGGCAGCAGTTGGATCCGACGAGCTGAAGATCGAGCTCAGTGGCGTGCTATTGGAGAGCAGTCCAGCAGTGGACGGAACTAGGCTGATAATGGTGATGAATGATGAAACATCGTAAATTTTATATCCCTAATCGACGACACAAAACGACGAATAGAATAGAATTTCAAAAGTAACAAAACAAATTCTTCCTTAAGAAAACGCCACAAAATAATACAGATCAGATACAAAACGTTGAGTATTTACGATCGTCAGAACGTTAGCAAAGCCGCCGCTGTGTACCAATATAAAGTTTTATTACCCATATCTGGGATCTGCAAAGCCATAATGCTTCAACAGCACCAACAATATCCCGCAAGATGTTAATGCTTGGTAGGGCAAGGTGCCAATGTGGAGTTTTAAGAAAATATGACACTATTACTCCTTGACGATCTAAGTTTTGTGGATAAACACGTAACGTATATCGCCGCCGATGAACAATTATGTCACATAGTAACAAAATATTGTATTGCGCTTCCGCATAATATGGGTGAGCTTGAAGAAGACTAAAGTAAGAAATTTGGGCGAGGGAAACATCTAAATTTAAGTAAACCAAAATAAAGTATTAGATATAAATTTATAGCCACCCTTACATAAAACATTCTCCTAAGCCGCTAATCACAACCGGACACGGCTCAGGCAACAGTCGAAAAAAGCAAGTTCTGACAGGGCTAATCCTAAGTGCAAGTTGCCCGATAAGGATTATACCGCGCCCTAATGGTCTTTATCCGTTCTCCACACAAACGGTCATAACTCAAGTGCCCGAGCGCCGTCGCCTTGGCTCAACCGACTTAACTTTGGCAGCCGTCATTTCTCAAAAGGCATGCGGTGACGTATCCCCCCTTCGTACCCAGAAGATTAATAAATATAGGTGGACGTGGAAAAATGTAGCACTTAATTCCGCCGAGATGAGTTGCGTATCTAACGAGATCGGGCTTCGGAATTGTTCTTCTTGATATTAATAGAGCTCCTTTCATTATATGCGTATGTAATCACTCCGCTCCTTACGGTACAAAGAATATTCATGAGCGCTCTCCAGCCACTTTTGTTATAATCTAGGTCGAACGCTATTTGAAATAAAAAGAGTTCATCTACCTGGTACTGTAAGATCGATTAAAACAGGAAATAGTACACGCACTCGGACTTGTGTAACTTGTTACTTAATAATAATGGATTCGAGTATCTCTTATAGCACACCATTAAAATTTTAAGCGACATCATAGTGATGTAAGCCATTGCATAAAATTGATATACTTATAAAAGCGACACGGCTCTCGTCATTACGAAAACAGACATCATCAACATGATGAGAATTTGGAATGAGTTGTCGGGCGCTGCGGGCTAATAGCCACTAATAATGGTTATACGGCAATATTCGGCAAAATATACGAGACAGAGGTTGGCAGGGTAGTTAGCAGTGTCGAGCCGGGGTGTGCATTAACAACTGTATAGAGCGACAATGGACGCTGTAATTTTCATTATACGCATATGCAAGCACGCATAACGGTATGCATAAACTCGCACGGGTTGCGAGACGCGTCATACTAATTGCTCCGAGTGCATGTCAAAGAAGGACCGGCGTCGCGCCGGATCTACATAATGGCGGATGGGGGTAAAGGGAATGTATGAAAAAAAGAAGGCAGACGCCGCGAGCGGGCGCCTACGTACTGGTACTTGCGCTAAGATTCGGTTACACATAGTTGTTGTGTGTAGCGAGAAATCGCGTTTCGTCTGTAGCTACATCCCTTTCCGTCGCATTCACTTCTATCTCCTCTCCTAGAACGCTTTCTACAGACTCACTTGATTTCACGACGAAACCACTTCTCTTCCCCGCTTTTATATTTGTTTTTTTTTATGACTGTATCATTTTCCGCTATTGATGTAGACTTTCCAAAGTTTTGGAACCTTTACATTTTATAGTTTCACATTTCTGCCTCTATTTTTTTTGTCTAGGGTATTTTAATTAGACAGTATCTAAGTGTAATGAAGGGTTATTATATAAGGAATATTTAAAGGAATAAAGAGGAGTACTACGAATATAATATAACGCTAATAATACACTCAATCAATCTGATCAATTTCAATGTGTCCAGTATTTTGGTACACGAGTATATCTGTACCATTTCGTTAATTCTTTTAATAACTACTGGAGATTTCTAATTAATTAGTATTCTTAGTTAGATTAAATCTAGCACTTATCCAAATAACAAACACTTAAAACAACACAATGTTTTTACAAACACACACGCTACATTAACCTCTATTACTAAGGCTTTAAAACTCACATTTGCTTCAATAACAAAAGTTATTGCGCTAAGTGACAATTCTACTTTTGTGTTTCATGCAGAAATCCAGTGCTGGGTGACAGTGAAACGCTCTGTCACTCGTAGCGAAAACTTACTTCCTAGGTATGCTGTTGTAACACTCTTAATAATTATCACGCTATTTACCAAAATGAGGTTTTAATCATGTCTATCAGTACTCTATGTATTATATTCAGCTCTGTTACATTCTATTATCTTGGTAATTAAGTTGACTATTCAACAAAGCGAGAGTATTTTTTAAACTATCTCAGTAAAACTTTCCATGTATTTTACAATGTCACAGCTATACTTTACGATGACATTGATTTCAAGGTTATTTGGATATCATTATAATTAGCTAAAATTGAAAGTAATGTGGAACTGAAATTTCATAAAGCTCATAACGTGTTGTAAGATTTTTCTTTAGAGCTTTTAGTAACTAATGTCAGATAACTAGTAACATTCTTAACACATCCCAAATGGATTTAAATTGATGATTTATTTTAAGTTTGTTCATTCTCTTAAAAGTGCAATGACTGTTATTCTTACGACGAAATTGCTAGATATTCGATAATAGAGAGTAGACAAAACTTATTATAACTGTTTATGATAATTAAAACTAACAATTTAAAATATTTACAAATATAAAATTTTGTTTTTCGATTTTTCAGTTGAACCAAACGACATTTTACAAAACTGACATACATTGCTGGCTGTAATTGGTATCCTATATATACCTTAATACGAACATCACAGTGTTACCAAAATAAATGAAACTTACGCGTTGTGGCGGCAGTACTTGTCGTGGACTGTGAGTATGTTTCGGGGAACAAGAGCCGTGTTTCTCTTTCCTGTGGGACTTGAGTCCGCGGAGCAGTCTTGAGAAAGTCGTCACCTTCTTCTTGGCAGTGCCCAGGCAGTTGTCTGGAAAAGTACTCCAGTTACCCATAGCTTCTGATTCCGTTTGCATCAGATATACACGAGCAGACGTTGTACAAAACCGCTCGATTTTCCCCTTAAATAACATTTAATCTTAACCAATATTGGTGACAGTAATAACCACACAAAATAAAGTCTGGAAATATAGGTAATTGCTTTTATAAATACGTTACATTCAAAATTTTAAAATTCACTAATGAAAGTTCCCCGGTTTAACAAGCCGCGAAATATTAATATTAGCACTGTTAAGATTTATTTCACGTGAAGCAAAATCGATTTTTGATAATGACCAAAATAAGGGACAAGGGCAATTAAGCAGAAACACGAGCTCAGCTGGATACGTATCGCAGCCGACAACCGAGACAACAGCACTCCTCCGCCCAATTAACGTCCTTGTAAAACTGATTTAAACTTAATTTAAATCCTTTTCAATACATGCAAAAATATATGAATAACGGTTTACTCAACATAATTAAGAATTATAATTAAAAGAGAATGTGGACAGAGATTAAATCACAATTAAAACAGTTTTTAAAGATCAGAGTAAAGCTATATATACATATTTCCATATTGTCCATGACGATATCATGGGCAATATGGAAAGTCATACAGAGAGCAAAACAAAATCACACAGGACTGAATCTAATTATACTTTTGTATATTCTTCAACGGCGAAGCTATCTCAGAATTCTCGGCAAGGCACATTCGTACGATCATCGCCGAGTAAAACGAGACACCATTGGAGAATGTTACTCGTAATAAAACATACAATAATCTTACCACTGGGAGGAAATTCGTAGAAATAAGCCGACCGGGGACTGAGGCAACTGAAACAAAGAGAAAAGTCTTCGATGAAAAAAATATCAGAGAAAAGCACTGATATTGCACACTGTTTTATTATCGTGACAAAAGACAATGTAATAAAAGATAATGCCATCAATAAGTTGCTTATGAAATATTGTTATCGTTAACGTAAATCACGCCTGTAATCCCCGAAGGGGTAGACAGAGGTGTGTACTACACTCCCAAGTTTCACCAGTTACGTTTACGTCCCATGGAATAGGTGGTGAGCCTATTGCCTTACGCCGGGCACAATTCCAGACTCCGAGTTACTACTAGAAATTCTAAATTAGAAAAATCCGATAGCACCCGACCCAGGATTCGACCTCAGGATCTCCCGATTGGCAGTCGCGCTTGCAACCGCTCGACCAACGAGGCAGTTGTATAACGTAACAAGGCACATTGTTACCATGTATCTACATAATCGATTCGTCATTATAAATACCGTTATCATAATGGTAACCATTAACAACATCATCGATCGTTGACACACCTGTTCCTTTGTATCTTTCATTATTGTGAGAGTTTCGATCTAGGTGTAGACCTTAATTGTTTATGTTTATCAAATGTTGGCAATAGCTCCTTGATAGAAATCGCTACTGCAATGGGTTACCCAATGCCAGGTCCATTCTGAGATAATATAATTTCTATAAGATTAGGTTCCTACGGGAACCTAAAGCCGATTATCGGGATGCAATTAAAATCGATCCGACAAGCGGAGCATAATGGATTCATAGAGCCTGCAGAGGTTCTACGACGATTGAAGGGATATTCTTAGTCTGGAGATAATTGTATGAGAAATTATTATATAGATTGGTTTCCATATTTTTAAGAAACGGCGCATCTTGTAACGAATTTAGTTATGTCCTTTTAAATAATGTTTGCTTAATAATTTTATGAAGCACATTTCAAAAGCAGAGTATTGAGAATTCTATTTTGTTTCCTTGTAAATATATTAGCAATCTGCACACGTACTACATTTATACAGGTACATTTCTAGATTGTTCTACTAAACGGTGACGTGGACAATGTATGAATAAATCAGATCTTAAATTTTTTATGTTTAAAGTAACTTTCCGTTACCAGAAGATGCCGAGGAAGAAAATATTGAAAGGAATTTCTAATATCATGATAATAGGATCAGTTAAGAATTGATAGTTCCTAACTAAGATTTTACTCTTCCGTTTTGAGGATCTGTGGTTCAAATCTGAGACCCAATTTTAACCTTACAATGTTACTTAGACGTTGTTGTAATAAAATATAATTTCCTATATCATATAAAAACATCTCAAGAAAATCTACAGAGTTCTACCTAAATAATTTGTAAGATGTTTAAAATATGCTAAGCCGAATGTAGCAAACATGGTAGGCTATGAATTTAATCCAGATCAATCCAAGAGGAAGGCAAATAATGCAAGAACAAATGATAAAGAGGTTCATGATGTTGAACATACATGACAAAATGAAGTAATTGACAAGCAAATCACTTGTCAGTTCATTTGTAGGTAAACTATTATTCACATAGATGCGTATTTTATTCACACGGCAATTATCACGGTCGTTATCCGACAGATATAGATTTTGAATTGCTCATAAATATTTCAGTTCGCGATCAACGCGTAATGAGATAAGATAAAATCTTCGAACACACGGAATTTATTCCGCAATGTGAAATTAATAGCCATCGACTTTAACAATACCTTCGCTAATGATCATTGCGGGGAATGAGTAATGATAATGATCATTTCGAAGCGATCATTAAACGGGGCTCAACGATAATGTTAATTTTTTAAGGATTGAATTGGATTTTAATGACGATTGACCAGGAATTTAATTGATATTTTTATAGGCCGGAAAAACTTATGACATTGTAAACGTTCACTTTCATTTTAGTAAAAAAATTATATAACAATTTTAACAAAACGTAAATATCATAGTTAATAATTTTAAGAGATATTTTGAACTTTCTGAACCGAGTAGAGTGTCCACGTCCAACAGTAACACATTCAATAACACCATAGTCGTATATTAACAAAACGACATTCAAAGAATTAAAAGTTAAGCACTCCTGTAAAAGAACACTTGATCAATTTACCGTCAATTAAATCAAGATGAGAGCAATCGTAAAAAGATAATACCGAACCTCTCCAATGAAACAACACACGAAAGCTCACATTGGTACTGTAATGAGAAATTAATAGCCTTCGAAATAACAATGCCACAGTTCATTATCATTGTTGGGGTTCGAGTGATGTTTAACGAGAACGTAAATTCGTAAAGGGCTCTTTTGATATTTCAGAGATCGTCTCTTTAGGCACTTGTGTCACAACTGTCAAGTAACTAAAAGCTAATCTGAATGTTGGACCTATTAACAAACCGAACAGACTTCACGACGAGCAAAATGAGAATCTAACGTATAGTACATTTAATAGTCATCGTCATCAGCCTATCTCAGTCCACTGCTGGACATAGGCCTCCCCCAATTTAATTTAATAGTATTTGAACTTGATTTTATTAAATCAATAGTATGCTGTAAGGTTGTATTAAGAATTGAATTCTTCTAAATGTTATGTATGTCTTAATCTAATGTACTGCATCTAATAATATAAAAAAGCACTCTCTTCATACGTATTTATTTCTTTTTGCGTGTGTTAGTTGTAAAATGTTGTGTTGTATTTTGTAAGTGTAATTATGTAGATTCGGCATGAGAAAAAGAGAAATATTTCAATACATTTCTAGTAGATAGAAACACAAACAGTAGAACAAGATTGGTAGAAGCGGTAACAATTTCGCTGTGGCTGAATTACTTAGTACTGATTTTGAACATACTCTAAGAAATAAAGATGGAAATAAACCTCTAGTAGCTAGGAGAGGTGAGAATGGAGAAATAGAAACAAAATAGTAGAAGTCTAAAAGAGAAAATTTATCCAAACATATCATCAAACCTCTCGCAGTACAACCAGTTATGTACCGAATTGATATTTCAGCGATCGTAGCTTAATAAAGAGACGTAATTTACGCTTTCAACGCTGATTTAACTGAAAACGTTTACATTTGTGGCATTCAATGGCTTGTTATTGGTTTCGCGAAACGTTAAATTGATTGAAACATTCACTGGATGAATTTATAAGTTATACAATTTGATGCCGCCTTGATTAGGCCCAACCCTTAACTTGATTTGGAGATATCTGATCGAATTTGTCTGATGTGGTTACTTCGTTAACTAGTACTACATTATGTAATCATACGTTAGTTTAAGAACATTAAGGATTTATTTTATGTTTACTAGCGTTTAAGATTATTTTCTCTTAATTGGAAACTCCATTGGAACATTGGAAAATAAGCTCCAAGCACATATTTTAGATATTTTTGAATAGAATATATTTGTTATAAGTATAATGACATTATTGTCAGTAAAAGGATATAAAGTAAGCCCTTTTACTATCTACACAAATTTCATGGTCGTGTCTTACGGTATGTGAAGAACTTTTAGTATATCAGCGACTGAAAATTAGTAGACATTTTTAAATATGCTTTGGACCGACCCTCTGGACCGGTGACTTTAAAAAGGCAAGTGGTAGCGACTGGATGAGATCTATGCATTAAGTGTTGTGGCGTGCCTTGGGAAAGGCAATACAGCAGTGGAACGGTAGTCTGATGTGATGATGATAATGATGAAATATTCTTTGGTTGTGCATATTACAAAGATTCATAATCATAAATATTGACTTTTTAATTGCTCTATTTCGGAAATTGGTTCTCTTCCCGCAACCACAGTCATCGGCACTAGCCAATCGCGAGTTGGTAGACCTCGCACAGTTTTGCAAATATTATGGTGGCCCCAATTGTGTAAGTCGCTTCACGATATTTCCTTAAACTATACAGTTTTTGATATCTAATTTTAAAACGTTCATAATCTCCAACCCTCCCGTTACAACGGTAACCCGGTGGTTAAGAATTCTCCCTTCTCCGGAACAGATTTATTTCAGTAGTCAGATAACAATAATCGCCCTACCTTTTGTAATGAAAATATTAAAATGATATTTTATATCATTAAAGTGTAGCAGACTTTAGTACTTATTGTTATAAAGTTGCAAAACGTAATTGTAAGTCTTTATAAACAATAGCGATGGAAAATTTAATATTTCGTGTAAAACTTTATAGTGATGATAAGGAAAGACGTTAATAATATTACACACAAAAACTTAAGTCATAATCTTTAACACAAAAATGACTCTTAACTTAAATGCCTTAAGGAATATATTTGCGTGTTTCTTCTATGGCATGAAAAAATGAATAGGTCCGCTGATAATAAGTAGTCAGTGTGGAGAGACATGAATGAGATTTGGGGGTCATGACCCTTTAGCGGTGCACTAGACGAAGGTTGACTTTGTCGTAGGTTTTCATTGTTGCGGTGTCATTGTAGGTAATAAATTGAGCGAAACGAGTTCATATCACGATCATGCAAGAGTGCACGCAATGTATATTGATTTCAGACCAATTAACGTCAAAAAACCCCATCAAGTAATGGATTAAAATTATGTAGTTACTTTGTAGAACATTCAGGTTGTATTATTAATCGTAAATATATCGTATGTACGTTCAACCTGATTGGGATAAAACTAACACAGAACATCATACTTTGTAACAAAAAAATACCACTATCCAAATAAATCGTTAAACAAATATTAAGCATTGTTTGTAAGAAATAAAAAAATAAAAAATATAAATTAATTTTAACCAATTACAATAAAAATGTATACATATTAATCACATTAAAAAAATAATGAAAAAGACTGTCTCATTTTTAAACATATTTGTTTTTTTAATGTAGTCTTAAAAATTCAAAACGTCCTACTGAAACATAAAGGTGTAGCCACATTTGTGTGCTCGGTGTCTGTTTTCAATATCGAAGTATCCTCAAAGGACGATAGATCAAACAGAACGGTATCATATGGGACATGAAACGATGCTAGCGCGCACCGTTGCATGTCCGGAACATTGATTTTTGGACCAATTCCGTCCAATACTGTGATGTTAACATTTAATTGAAATTAATAATGTAGCCGTAAATAAAAAAGATTTTACATTCAATTTTTTGGTAAATTTAAAACAATTTTTTTTTATTAAATTTTCATTTAAACTACTGTTCGACTAATATTATAAAATAGGTAGGATATTTAAGACAAAAATAAGTGTTGCCACATTTGTTGTCTGTATTTTATTTTATTTTGATAGGTTTGAAACGATATTTAAATGTACACTTCTGATAAATAGGATAACATATATTATTGTCAACAAGAATTCTTATCATTCTTATGTACGTAGGTTGCTCCATAAGTCTTGCAATACCGAAAATGTAACACGTTTGTTCCTGTTCGACTGAGGCTGTAAATATCTTTTGACAAGTTTATACATGCATACCTGGTACACAACCATTTGTTTGCCTCAGGTCTTGACTGTGGTAAGAGTTGCGTCCGAAGTCGCGTCTGAGTACTTGGCACTTCCATCATGACAACGCTCCGGCACATCGAGCAGCCAAAACTAACGAATTTTTGACCCTGTCTGGACTCATACCCTTGGAGCATCCTCATAAATAAAATATTTTTTGCAAAACTTATGGAGCAACCTACGTATAAGTATTGGTGCTGAAGTAAAACCTAAACATTTATGACAAGAAAAATTGACAATGAAGTTTCTGGAAATCATAAACAAATGCCTAGTAGACATGTACTTGTTACGGGATACCGCAAGGTAATAAATTAAATATGGACGGTATGATATCGGCCGTGCATCAGTTTGGAAGCACTGAATATAGATTTTCGACGCAATTTAGCTTGACCGATATAAATGGGATACTATATCCCCAAACATATTCCGGTAATATTACTTCACGATGATTCGAAATCCATAACTCATGTATTTATGATCATGTATACTTCACTTATTGTAACTACCGTTAACATTTAATGGGTCTACGTAGAAATATAAAATTTTAACGGACACCAAAAATGTATTGGACATTTGCTTCAATGGATGTCGAACTTAAATTGGTAATCCTTAATTA
Organism: Croniades pieria auraria; assembly: GCA_018248815.1. Classification (NCBI taxonomy): domain Eukaryota; kingdom Metazoa; phylum Arthropoda; class Insecta; order Lepidoptera; family Hesperiidae; genus Croniades; species Croniades pieria. The sequence goes on from DWJK01000322.1 coordinate 22,557, forward strand.
CTGGTAATATCTAGTTACCTATTGAAAAGGAGCGATTATTGACAACATGAGTAACATGTCAGCTGTAACAGCCGAAGGGCTAGCCAGAGGAATCTACTAAAAAATCTAAGCTAGGTCGTCCAAAAGTAGCCAACCGGGGAATTGAACCGAATCGGGAATCTTGATCAGTAGTCGCATTTGCAGCCACTCGACCAACACGAACAGTCAAAAAATGTCGACATTTTTGTTATAAGTAGTTCACCATAAAATAAATCAAAGAATTTTATAGATATTTCTTGGCAGGGTAAATGCGATTATAGGCTGGTAACATTGTTGCGATTTAAATCGATCAGCGTTCCACGAAACAACTGTCATTACGAATACTTAAAGTATTTCAAACCCAGTGTTTCTAAACCGAATGTCTCACTAAAACAGTCAATACCGAGGGGACATTGCACTGCTATCTGTTACATTGACATACATTAAATCGGCATGTCTGCTAGTCAATTAACGCGTCGCGACGGGTCGTGAAATACTGAAATGTTCAGTAAGATTTAATCAGAACAATAATAGACTAGGCATTGAAATGGATGAGAATTAATTGAACATTTAAGGTGATAAAATAAGTGAGAGTACAATATAAATATCTACTCATACAGGTAAAAGAAAACAGGCTAGTTTTGCATGGGCGCTTTCTTCATAACTTTTTCTAAGACAAGTGATGTCTGTGAATCCGCATTTGGTCGGCACGGTACGCTATGGCTTTGAGTCTTCTCATTTGATGGCGAGAAACGCAAATAACAATAGACCTATCAGAGGTTTGATGCTGATGAAGAATACTAAAATATGAGGTCAAAAGCATCTTTGGAACAACACGTTTGACATTTTTTGTCAGGGCAGTTGCAACAAAATTCGATTTTTACAGGATGTTGTATTGCACTGGAGCTTTGTCTGTTGTAACAGTCATACTTGATCTCATTGTTAGATGTTTCCTTTTTTTTTTTTAATCGACCCACTAACATTCCACTGTTGGAATATGAGTCTCCTCCCATATTGAGAGGGTTAAGGCC